>JADBJO010003755.1:152500-160000 GCA_016801955.1 Conus betulinus
GAAGAAGAAGAAGAAGAAGAAGAAGACAGAGCATGAGGGAGAAAGAGAGAGGGATCAGAAACGCTAGAACAGGGACAGAGACAGGCTGCCAAAGAATTGCAGGGAAAGATGATTGCCTCTTCTAATTTGTCAATGAAGCTGTAACACAGGATAGAATTTCAATGATCTCCCCCCCACTCTCCCCCCACTCCCCCTCCCTCCCCCCCCCCCCCCCCCCCCCCCCCCCCCCCCCCCCCCCCGTGACAGTTCGGCTGGCTTCGACCCACTCTCTCACTCATCCACCCTCTTCAACCCTCCTCCACGTCTTTTCTGCTCTATATCCCTTCATCCTCCCAACCATCACCACCAGCCCACTTCTTCATTACCCCGTGCCTGCCTCCCTCCCGTTTCTTATCTCCCACCTCGGGGGCCGGAACAGCTCAGTTGGTAGAGCGCCGGACTCGTGATCCTGGGGTTTGTGGGTTCGAATTTCGGTACAGGGCAATTTTCCCTCGGAGTTCACATTGGTTCTAACTCCATTCCCCATACAGTCCGAATGAGACTATAAACCGAGGGTCCGTGTGTGAACGCACGCACATCATCTTGTACACACGTCAAATCCCATCACCAACTTCCGGAAGAGAAGGCCAGTTTGGCCGTTGGTATGGATGACACGTTACACATAGCATGCACCTTCCCCGAAGATGGAGTATGGCTGCCTTAATGGCGGGGAAAAAAAAAAAACGGTCATACACCCCAAACTCCAGTGCCTGTCTATACAGGCAGTGTCCGCAGGAATATCAGCCTGCGTACGCAGAAAGAAAAGAAAGATAGAAATCTCCCACCTCCCCCCCACCACCTCTCCCACATTGCTGTTTGTCCGTTTGTCCTGGTCATCAACCCGTTCTGTGTCCAGGCCCAGTCAGCGATCAGTTTCTTGCATATGCTGACCATCTGGCTGATGGCTGATGATATCTCTGCCTTAGTGCTGCGTTGCGTGATATCTGCCTTGTTTTTTTTTTTTAAGCCGGTGGTGAGAGTGAGCGGCGGGAGAGGAGTGGGGGTGGGGGGGGTGCAAAGTTTTGAGAGAGAAGTGGACGGGGGGGGGGTGGGGGGAGGGTGACAGTGGCGGGGGAGGATGGATGGATGGACAGAGATGGAAATGCGTTGGGGTTGGTGTGAGTGATTGAGTGGGTAAGTCATTCTCTCTCTGTCTCTCTCTGTCTCTGTCTCTCTCTCTCTCTCTCTCTCTTCTCTCTCTCTCTCTCTCTCTCTCTCTCTCTCCAGATAGACATGTAGACTAGTAGATTGAGATATACAGATATATATGTATATATAATTTTATATATATATATATATATATATATATATATATTGTGTTGTGTAACCGAGCTACCAAGTCAAAATGTCTATCAGAACGTATTAGCGGTCGAAACGCGTTACTTCTCTTTCTAGAATGAGTGTTCATTGGCTTCAATCGCCAGGCAGTCTAGGAGCACAAATTATGATTCTCCTAGCTTTTTAAACGCACTCATGGATAGACAATGGCTGCTGGGGGTGCGGTGGGGGGAGATGGTATTGTCTAACAGCTGACTATCCGAAAACGAGGGCTTGGTTGGAGGGGGGGGGGTATATGTGGTTGTTGGGGGGGGGGGGGGGGGGGGGGAAGGAAGTGTGTGCTTTTCTTCAGCGGGACAAACAGGAGCAACTGGCTAACTTGATGAGCTATTCACAGAGCGAAACAAGGCAGTCGCTCATTGTGGCCCTTTGGGGGAGTTTGGGGGGGGGGGGGGGGGGGGGGGGGGGCGGTGAGATTCAGAGCGTTCAATGTGTTGCTTTGTTTTTTTTTCTTCATTGTTCCTTTGTTTGGTTCTTTATATGTTTGCGGTAAGGATATGGAGGGTACGCTGTACTGTGTGTGTGTGTGTGTGTGTGTGCGTGCGTGCGTGTGTGCGTGTATGTGTGTGTGTGTGTGTGTGTGTTAGGGGGGGGGAGAGGGTCAGGTGGGCGGTTTGGGAGGGGGAGGGGGGGAGTGGTTCTCTCATTTTGTGGCATTGTTTGCGCTATTTCGAACTGATGTGATCCCTAAGGGGATGGTTGCGCATTAGACAATAAAAGCAAAAAGATTCTCTCTCTCTCTCTCTCTCTCTCTCTCTCTCTCTCTCTCTCTCTCTCTCTCTCTCTTATTCCATGATTTTATCCCTAAAATACAAGTCCTGTTCAACTAGTCTTTCAAAGAGACTCATGACATTTATCAAAGTCTAATAAACAGACAAAAATAACCCAAATCCTCCACTGTGCAAAGCGCACAGATCTCAGTAAACCAGTCTTATCATTTACTGGTGGCAAAACGCAACATACAGAGAGAAGACCAAAACAGAACAGTTCGTTTCTGGTCCTGCCTGTACATAAAACAGCAAACACAAACAGAACAAAAAACACCCAAACTTCAACATGTCCTCGTTTGCCTGGACGCTTGGAATGGGAAAAGGAAGAGGTCTGTCGCGCAGAATCAAAACTTGCGCAAATTTAAAAACCGTGTCTAGTTCCCCATCATTCCTTAGCACAAGGCAGTAACCTTTAGTCCGTGACTGTTCTTACCTTCTGTTCAAGTATGTATTCGTTCATCTTTTTTCTTCTCTTCCTTCTTCTTCTTTTTCCCCTGGCGTATCCACCTATTGGCGAAAATGACTGGTCACATTCAGTGGCAATGTGAGACGACTTCGGGCGGAAATCTAAACAAATCTTAAATAAATGTTAGCGAGCCGCCAAGAGACACGTGGACAAACGAATCACAAGACAAAACGCAAAATAAAGATTACGCGTTTCAACCTCTCTTAGGTCTTCTTCAGGCAAGGCACAAACAAATAGGACAATGATATTAAACGAATGTTTCACTTAGCTTTGATCTCTTCAGCGCTAGGTAGGCGTTGAATGAAAACGAGGCTGTTAGAAGGGAGATAATGTGTGAGTCAAGGTAGTAATGATGATGATTATATTACTGATAGGAATACTAATAAAGGTCAAAATATTGAAAGTAATAAATTAAGACAGGTTTACTTCTACGTTTGGTGATAATAAGGCAATAGCAATTGTAGTAAGGGAGAAAGGAGAGTGGGTTAGAGGATTCTTAAACACCATGGTTGCCGTGGCAACAGTTTTCCTGGCGACGGCGATGGGGATGTCAATACTAACAATAGTATTACTGATGATACTGCTAACAACTACTTTGAAGTGTTTTGTCTTGTGACTCGTTTGTCCACGTTTCTCTTGGCGGTTAGCTGACATTTATTCAAGATTTGGTCACATTTCAGATCGAACAGACTTCTAGGTGTTCTCAAAGCCTCTTGACCTTAGATGCGAGATGATGGCCTGAAAGAGCATCACTAGAGCTGCTTCAGCGCTGTCAGTCTGTCGGTTTGCTCATCCCCAGTGCACACAGTGAACCATTCTCTGCTTGGGTTCCTCTTGGAAAACAGGGATGAAGGAGACGCCTGCTCGTTTGTTACCCTAAGTAAACGGAAGCCGTTAGAGAGGCAAACTGGAGCCGATGGGTCGAGGGTGGTGTTGGCGGAGGTCTGACCAGCACGTTGGGCTCATTCGCAGGTCGGAGAACTGCTGAGGCGTAGGCATGTTGTTGTTGTTGTTTGTTGTTGTTGTCGTCGTCGTCGTCGTACCCTGGCTAAAAGCCTCCAGGGATCATCCAAACAGCCGTAGTACTTGAACGCTTTGGTACAAATGCATCAGTTGGGATGAGAACATTACGTGTGTGACCGTTTTTGAATACCCCCGCCACGTGGGCAGCCCACACTCCGACTTCCGGGGATTTTGGAGACTGATAATGTTATGCTTGGAGCTTGAGACCTTCTTTTTAACTAACTTCTCTCATCTTCGTCATCAGTTGGGGTTCATTTCTTCATGAGCTTTGAGTCGAGCGCGGGTGTGCTCTTGAAACGTAGCAAGAGAATGTGTCGTGTTATATGGACCAGACCTCCTTGACGAAACTGAAACTGAAACAGTTGGCTGAGAATGCCTCCCCCTGTCCTTTTCTGAGGGCGAGGGTCGGCCAGAAGCGAGAATTCATGCGATTCGTGTCTTACGTTTGACAGTTGTTTTGTTTGTTTTTGTTTTTTGTCTTCCTCTCTACTCTGCCTTTAAGCACGTTTTGTGTGTGTGAGAGAGAGAGAGAGAGAGAGAGAGAGAGAGAGAGAGAGAGAGAGAGAGAGATGATGTATACGCATCAGTTTCTTTCTTTTTTTTTTTTAGTTTAACAATTTTTAAGGTTTTGGCAATGATATGATGGGAATAGTGAACGGTCATTTGGAGTGGTTGGCATGTGTTGAAGGCTCAAACTGGAAAGGCTGGTCACCATTTATGTTCCTCATCATTTCAGTGGCACAATCCAGTACAATGTGTTCGGAGGTGAGAGAATTTGCGCAGGTAAAAAAAAAAAAAACGAAGAAAGGGACGCATGAAACAGGAATTTCAAGATCTAGTTTCGCTTGGATTTTGAAGAAAACGAAGAAAGAGAAACATGGAAAGAATTGTTAAGATCTAGTTTCACCTGGATTCTGAAAAAAAACGAAGAAAGAAAAACATGGGAAGAAATGGTTTTAGATCTTGTTTCGTCTGGAATCTTGAGAAGAGGAAAGAAAGACAGCCGATGTGCATCGTCAAAACCTGCACGAAGGTCACTTTCACCCAGTCGAGTTCCCAATGATTCCCTGACACCAAACGAAAGTCGTCTGTCCATGGCTGTTCTTTTAACCCTCGATGCAAATGTGTGTTAAGGGATATAAAGCAAATTGCCATGTTCGTTAACCATTTTCCTTCTTCTTCTTTCTTCTTCTTCTTCTTCTTCTTTCTTCTTCTTCTTTCTTATTTTTTTTTTCTTCTTCTTTCCTGGGGACCTCTTCTTCCTCCTTCTTCTCCTTCTTCTCTTCTTCTTCTCCTCCTCCTCCCCCCTCCTCCTCCTTCTTTTTCTTCTTCTTCTTCTTCTTCCTTCTTCTTCTTCTTTCTTCTTTTTTCTCTGCTGTGTTAGCCTTGACCTCAGTTCTTTCTTTCTTCTTTCTGCGTACGCAGGCTGATACCCCTGTGGACACTCCCGGTATAGACAGGCAAGTATTAATCCCATCTACCCAACAAAGGGAGTGGAGTTTTTTGTGTATGACTGTTTTTTTATCCCGCCACTAAGACAGCCATACTCCAACTTCGGGGAAGGTGCATGCTATGTGTAACGTGTCATCCATACCAACGGCCAAACTGGCCTTCTCTTCCGAAAGTCGGCGATGGGATTTGACGTGTGTGCAAGATGTTATGCCGTGCGTTCACACACGGAACCTCGGTTTATAGTCTCATTCGAAGGATGGGAAAGGGAGTCAAAAACCAATGTTAACTCCGAGAGAAAAATCCCCTGTACAGAAACAGCCCGGCAGACATTCGAACTTGCAACCCCAGGATCACGAGTCTATTCTGGCCCCCAAATTGCCTCTGCACATCATCTGAGTCTGTGGACCTTTGATGCAATATCATGGCTTGAAAGCTCATCGATGTGCTGCCGGTCTTTCTGGTTTTCTCTACCCAGTGCACACACAGCGAAGCGTTCACTGCGTGGTTTCCTCTTCTAAAAGACCGGGAAAGGGGTCAGCGCTCTTTTGTTACCATCAGTAAACGGAGGCCGTTGGCAGCAGTAAACGGAAGCCATTTGGGTTGATGCTGGTCTACGTTTACATTGTTCCCCTGCCCCTCTCGCTGGCAAGGCTTTGCCAAGTCGTAGCTCGGTGGACGGACATTGGATGAGAAAGCATTGGCCTTGAGTTCGCGTCTTATACTGAGCAGTTTGGTTGTCTGTTTTTATTCCCCTCTAAGCTTTACTGTGTTGTCGGTGTACTTGTCTGAGAGAGGGAGACACAGAGAGACAGAGACAGACAGACAGGTACAGACAGACAGACCAACAGACAGACAGGCAGACAGGACGAGCACTAACGGCTATGTCGTGTCTTTATTCAGACAAAAACAGTGCTCTCCGCAATGATGAAGTGCAATCTGCAGCAATTCATCAGGAATACCCTGCGAGTATCGTTGCAGTTGCAGCAAAACATGATGATTATTCCTTGGGCCTGGCTCACAAACTGGCACAATGTGACATTTTGTCAGACCCTGATTTGTCGAATCTTTGCTTTGCAATATTATGGCGTGGTGTTACAGAGTTTTCAGCCAATATATCAGTGTAACAGGCAGTGCCCGGGGTGTATATTATCCTTGTTTCATTCCATTCGTTTAGCAGTCTGGCACGCTCAGTTTTACTCTTTTGTCCATCAAATGCAAAGACTGACAAGCAATCGCTGGATAGGGGAAGAAGAAGTATATATGAATTATAAACAAAGCTTGCTCTTTTGTCTTAGATTGTAGAAATAGGGGGGGGGGGGGTGATAAGCCTTCACATCTGCAGTGGTAGATGATTCTGCCTGACTGACAGTATGTGCTTGAGTGGGTGAATGGGGAATAATAAAATGCTTCTCAAAATGAACCTTCAGCAAGCTTATAGTCTCTCCAAAGGGGGAGACAATCTCCAAAGGGGAGGAAGCTCAAAAAACATATAACTCCTGGTCAGATACCGGTATTTCGAACCTGATTGTTTCCCCATTCCTCAGTGACCGCGGAAAGTGGTAAAGGTTTTGACCTCCTCTGCCTTATCGATTTAAAGAAGGATGCTATCCCAGTAGAGGCTGCTGAAGGTTCATTTTGAGCGAAGCATTTATTATTCCCCATTCACCCACTCAAGCACATACTGTCAGTTAGGCAGAATTATCTATCACTGCAGATATGAAGGCTTATCACCCCCTATTTCTACAATCTGAGATTATTGTTGATTTGCTAAGAGCAAGCTTTGTTTATAAGATCAATATTTCTTGTAGTCATTGCAACACCAAGCTGCTCTGTAAGTTGCTGGAATGGTGCTCGGTACTTATCCTTGGAATTTATTAGTTTATTGTAATTTAGTCCCATGTGGATTCATTCCAAGAACTGGCCCTCAGCACTTGTGTCTCAAGAGGTTATCTTTTTATATTTTCTACGTTTCAAGAGAAAATGTAGCTTGTTTTTGATCTTTCATGATTTTCTTTTGCTTCTTAGGTGGCACCTTTAGTTGGTTTTTTGAAAACTCAACAAACATACTACGGTATTGCACACCAGCCTTTTCTGGGATAGCGTTCTTCTTAAAACCGAAAAGGCAGAGGAGTCAAATTACCACTTTCCGCGGTCACTGAGGAGAAACAATCAAGTTTCGAAATACCGGTATCTGACCAGGAGGTTCCTCCCCATTGGAGATTGTCTCCCCTTTTGGAGACTATAAGCTTGCTGAAGGTTCATTTTGAGAAGCATTTATTATTTCCCATTCACCCACTCAAGCACATACTGTCAGTTAGGCAGAATTATCTGCCACTGCAGATAGGAAGGCTTATCACCCCCCTATTTCTACAATCTAAGACATAAGAGCAAACTTTGTTTACAATTCAATAT
>JADBJO010003755.1:165000-167500 GCA_016801955.1 Conus betulinus
GATATTTTCTTCTGTGGTGTCTGTGTTGTGCTGATTTTTCAATGCACTACAAAACCTTGTGTGCACATATGTACACATGCACACACACACACACACACACACACACACACACACACACACACACACACACACACACGCCGCACGCGCGCACGCGCGCGCACGCGCACGCACGCACGCACGCACACACACACACACACACACACTCACATACATACACACACACGCGCGCGCGCGCGCGTGTGTGTGTGTGTGTGTGTGTGTGTGCGCGCGCGCGCGCGGAAAGAGAGTGACACAATAGGTGAAAGAAAGAGAAATGCTCAAAGAGGGGACAATCAGAGAAATTGAGAGACGATCGACTCTTGAAAATGAACCCGTAGCGCAGTTAGAACTTCAGTGATCTCGTTGCACCACACCCTCCCTCCACCCGTAACACGTCCTTCTCCCTTCATACACCCTCACCCTTTACACTGCGCACTTTTCCAACACCTTTTTTTTATTCTCTGCCTACTTTCCCCCTCCTTTCTCCTACCCCCTCTGCCACCTTTCTACTTGTCCATCTATCATGGCCACTGGCTGGTTTGAGACCTATCAGTGTCGAATTTCTTGGCCATACTGTGTTCTTGGCTGATGATCTATTTGTCCATCTATCATGACCACTGGCTGATTTGAGACCATACTGTGTTGTTGCCTGATGATCTTGCTTCCTTAGTGCTGCTATGTGGTTCGTTCGCACAGCTGTCTGTTTTAGAGGGAGGGGGGGCAGGAGAGGAGGAGAGGAGGGAGGGTACGGTGGTTACAAAGAAGGGCTTGTTGAAGGGTTTGGATGGAGACCCAGTGAGGAGGGTTTGCATGGCATTGTGGGTAACTCAAAACTACAAATCAGCTCACAAAACAAAGATGTAAAGTCACGCCAATGTAAGAGACTGTACACAACAAACAAGCGAATTTTCGACACAAAAGCTTCCTCGGACGTAACAAGTTGCAAACCAACATCAATCATGAACCAGACAGTACTTCCTGTTGGCTGTCAGGAGAGAAATACACTGCATCCGCCAGTAGGAAAGACAGTGAGGACTGCTCAGAAAAACGCAGTAAAGAAGCAGGCTGCAGGGGAAGGGGGGGGGGGGGGGCAAGGTCAGACGTGGGAAGGCAGGACCTGTGAAGTGAACAAGAGATCAAACAGTGTGGGGGGGGGGGGGGGGGTGCATGTAGATATGGTGTCTGCCGTGGAAAGAGGCAATGCCGGGGAAGTGAACAATAGGTGGACATAAGGGGGAGAAAATGGTCAGCACCCAGCCCAAGTCTGTCCCCAGGACGGGACAACCCATCCTGGAACCGTGGGGTGAGATGGAAGACGGGAGAACACCGGGTAAAGAAAAAAAAAAAAATCTAGTCAGACGCAGCTGGCTTTTTGAATACAGCTGCAAACCTCCCCTAGGGGGGAAAAAATCTATATGAGGGCAAGGGGAGGCAAGGGAGCGGAAAGGGGAGGGAAGGGACCGTTTAGACTGAATGACAAACCATGAACTGCTCATAGCCAGCCAGCACAGTGATTAGCTCCCCTGATAATGTTGAACACTATAATATGTGTTTTCATATTTTTCTTTCAGCCAATGACAGTGGGTTTATTTATGCGGCCTTTTCCTTCCTTACCTTCTTTTGCATCCTAACCCCCACCCCCCACCCCACCCCCACCCCCACCCCCCCCCCCCACCCCCCCACCCCCCGCCCTTTCTTTTTGTCTGCATCTGTTCCTGCCTCTCCATGTTCCCTTCCCTTTCCACCCCCTTGCCTTCCCCCTGCCCTCATATGGAATTGTTTCCCCTGTAATCGTGTCTCATAGACAAACTGGGCACAAGGAACCCGTTTGGACTTGATGACAAACCGTGAACTGTCTATAGCCAGCCAGCACAGTAACTAATCAAACGAGTGTGGCTGGTAAAGCGCTTAGAGTTTGGTCTCTAGCCGAGAACAGGCGCTATCTAAGTATTCGTTATAATAAAATAGTTACTAGCTCCCACTGATAATGTTGAACACTATATTTCTTTTCCTATTTTTCTTTCAGTCAGTGACAGTGGGTTTACTTATTTGCCTTTTCCTTCCTAACCTTGTCCATCCTAGCTCCACCCTTCCCTCCCTCCCTCCCTCCCTCCCCTTTTTTTCTTTCTTTCTTTCTTCATCTGTTCCAACCTTTCAGTGTTCCCTTCACTTCCGACGAAGTAAGCTTAACATTTGTCAAAACATAGAAACACCCAGAAACAAAGCTCTTTGCCGGACCATAGAATTCTAAATTAGCTTCTCTGTAAGTAACTCATAAGCTCAAAAACAGAACAGGCCAAAACAAAACGGTTTTACAGAGGTAATGGGGAGAGGGTGGGGGTGGGTAGGAGAGAGTCAGACTGGAATGATGTAACACTTTTTTCGATCCTCGTCTTCTCAGCGGTACGATATTCAGTAAGCTGCATTCAGAGGTGAGAGAATTTGTTCAAGTAAAAAAAAA
>JADBJO010003755.1:172500-229966 GCA_016801955.1 Conus betulinus
AAGCGAAGCCGTTGGGTTGGTTGCCGGTGTCTGCTGTGTCCCCAGTCATATTTTCTGTTGGAGAGGCTAACTGTCAACAGTGTGTAGTGTGAGACAGCTTACGGTCAGAATGCCTGTCAAACAGACAGCTTAAGCAAGCTGTATCATTTGTATATAATACCATTCGTCTGCTTTTCTGGGAACATAACTGTTCATTCTCTTATCTGTCATAGGGAAACATCACAAGGAAATCGCTGTGGCGGGTGGGGGGTTGTGGGAGGGGGTGGGGTGGGGGGCGGTAACCGTGCGTCTAAAAGATAATAGTACTCAGTAATGAGGTAGCTGGGTTGTAGAGAGAGGGTGCAGGTGGATGTGCTTTTCTTCAGCAGGTAGTCAAAAGCAAGTGCCCAGCTTGATGAGCTGTACAGTGCAAGGCAACACAGCCATACATTTTGACCCCCCCCCCCCCCCCTCCCCCTCCCCTCTTCTTAGGAAGGAGCAGATAAACCGTATGTAATGTTCACGTTTTTTTTTTTTTTTTGTTTTTTTTGGGGGGGGGTTGTTTGTTTGTTGTTGTTTGTTTGCTTAGACTGAAGTATTGCTTGTTTGTTTTAGGTGTGTGGGGGCATTTGTTTGCTTGTTTTGTTGTTTTGGGGGAACCTGGAGGTCTTAACGCAACGGATTTGTTGTTTTTTCTGTTTGTTCGTTTTATATTCGTGTTTGTTTGCTGTTCTGGGGATGGGTCCAGCCGATGATGTGGCCCTTGTCAGTCCGCTGGGCATTGACTAGTTAAAGACGACAATTGCAGATCAATCATCCAAGTAGCGGCGACTTTCATAGGGAGAAGGTTGAGAGAGATCTGTAATGATCTCGTTGTTGTTGTTGTGGTGGTTGTTGTTGTTGTTGTTGTTGTTACACATACTGTGCAACACATCATGAGGCCTTTCTTTGCATGGACAGATCATGTTGTGCTGTCTGTTATTTCTGTGTTTCAATTGAAATGCACTGACACCTTTCCTCCCTCCTTCCTCCTCCCTCCTTCCTCTCTCTCTCTCTCTCTCTCTCTCTCTCTCTCTCTCTCTCTCTCTCTCTCTGTCTCTTGCATTTTTTCCTCATGTTTTTCTTCATCTACAAAAACACATTGGTCCTCTCTCCCTCTCTCTCTCTCTCTCTCTCTCTCTCTCTCTCTCTCTCTCTCTCTCTCTCTCTCTCTCTCTCTCTCTCTCTCTCTCTCTCTCTCTCTCTCTCTCTCTCTCTCTTACCTTTTTTCCTCATATTTTTCTTTATCTACGAAACACATTGTTCCTTCCTTTTCTTGACGAACTAACCCTAACCTCTGTCAAAAGCTAAATCACACAGAAATGGCACATTTTACAAGATCCCAGAGTTCTGAATTAATTCGTTCACAAGTTAGTAATACAACAGGAAAGCAGAGCAGGCCAAAAGAGAACAGTTTGGAAGACAGAAAGAAAGTGAAGGATGAGACTGGGAGTGACTGAACACCATTTTCGTTCCTGGTCTTTTCATGGACACAATATCCTGCACACTGCATTCTGAGGTGAGAAATTATGTGCAGGGAAAAAAAGATTTCTAAAAATATGAACAGCAATTTTTTAGGTCTTGATTTGCCTGGATCCTTGAGGGGAGGGGGGGGGGATGAAGGCAGCCAATGGGCATTATCAAAGTTCACACGAATGTAGCTTCCACCCTGTCGAGTTCACAATGATTCCTTTACACCAAACGAAAATCGTCTGTCCATGGCTGCTTTAACTCTCTATGCAAATGAATCCGAAGGAAACTGCTTGTCATGGCCCTTAACCATTTTATCTACTACTTTCTTCTTCTTCTTCTTCTTCTTCTTCTTCTTCTTTCTTTTTATTTTCTTTTCTTCTTCTTCTTCTTCTTCTTCTCTTCTTCTTCCTTTTCTTCTTCTTCTTCTTCTTCTTCTGTTTGTGTGTGTGACTTTATTGACTGGTCACATTCAGACCAAAAGGCCTCTGGGTATTCGGTAACTGCTTCTTCTTCTGCTGCTGCTTCTCTTCAGTGGAATGTTGGCCACTGACTACAGAAATTGGTCACATTCACTGGGTATTCTCTGAGTCCTTGGACCTGAGATGCGAGATCATGTCTAGAAAGCCCATCGCCAGGACAGCTTCAGTGCTGCCAGTCTTTCGGGTTTCCTCTATCCAGTGCACACACAGCGAAGCGTTCACTGTGTGGTTTCCTCGTTTTCAAAGATCCGGAAAGGGGTCAACGCTCTTTGGTTACCAGAAGTAAACGGAGGCCGTTGGCAGCAAACGGAAGCCATTGGGTTGATGATGCTGGTCGGCGTTTAGATTGCTCCCCTGCCGCTCTCGGAGGCAAGGCTTTGCCCGAGTCATAGCTCGGTGGATTTGGAGCTGGGTTAGAAAGCAATAGAGTCTTTAGTTCGCGTCTATCTGTAGGCAGGTTGGTTGTTTGTTTCATTTTTTTTTTTTTTTTTTTTTTTTTTTTTTTGCTTCCATCTCAAACTCTGCCTTCCTTAGTGATCTTTCTATTTGTCTGAAAGGGACCAGAGAGTGAGAAAGTGAGAGAGAGAGAGAGAGAGAGAGAGAGAGAGACACAGAGACAGAGAGAGAGACGGACAGACAAACAGACAGACAGACAGATAGACAAAGCACTGACAGATATGATTTTTTTTTCATTCGAACAATAATGATGCTCTCGCAACGATTTAGCTTGAATTGCAATGACTCATTGGGAGATGCCCTTCACGCATTGTTGCCATGACAACGAAACACGACAATCGTTCTTCAGGACTGTGCCACAAACGGACACATGGTGACGTTTCGTGAGATCACCACATGCTGCAGTCTTTGGATCGCAACGTGGCGTGGTACAGCAGAGACAGGCGGTGCCTGGGGTCTGTTTTGTCATTATTTGATTCCAGTCGTTCGGCGGTCTGCGACACTATGTTTTATTCTCTTGTGTGTCAAACGCAAATACCGACAGGCAATCACTGCACTGGAAAAGAAGTTGATAGATAGATAGATATATAGATATATAGATAGATAGATAGATAGATAGATAGATAGATAGATAGATAGATAGATAGAGACAGACAGACAGACAGACAGACAGACAGACAGATAGATAGATAGATAGATAGACAGATAGTTAGGCAGTCACTGCATTGGAAAAGAATCGATTGATAGAATGATAGATAGATAGATAGATAGATAGATAGACGGACGGACAGACAGACAGACAGGCAGACAGACAGATAGACAGATAGATAGATAGATAGGCAGGCAATCACTGCATTGGAAAAGAATCGATTGACAAATAGATAGGTAGATAGATGGAGATAGATAGATAGGCAGGCAATCGCTGCCTTGGAAAAGAATTGATTGACAGATAGATAGACAGACAGATAGATAGATAGATGGATAGATAGATAGATAGATGCAGAGGAGGGACTTGTGCGTGTTCTTACAAAGCCAATGACGGGAAACATAGTTTTGGAAAGAGGATGGTGAGGGTGATTGATTGTGTGTATGTATGTAGGTGGGAGTTTAGATGGGCGTGCTTCTCCTCAACAGACAATCAACAGTAAGTTACAAACCTGATGACCTGTTCATCGAATGAAACAACGCAGCCAGCCAGTTTGGCCTTTCCTCCTGGATGATGGAAGCACAAAGCGCTCAATATTTTCTTTTGTCTTTGTTTCCTTGTTTTTGTTTTCTCATGGATATGGAGGCTCTGATGCAGTGAGTGTGTGGCTGTTGTTGTTGTTCATTATCATGTGATCTTGTTTGTTTTGTTTTTGGTTCGGTTCTGTCATTTGGTGTTACCGTTTGCGTTGTTTGGAGTGGGTTCAGAACATGACATGGACCCTGCGTGGTCCTCTGGGCATGAGGCAAATACGGGTGAAAGATGTCAATTCACCATCGATGCACTGGTGACTTTTTACGGGGAGAGGGTTTGGAGATGATTTCTTTTTTATTATTATCTCCGTGTTGTGTATATATTTCAACATACCACAAAACATTGTGCGCACATATGTACGTACACTCAGGTGAGCAAAACACACGCATATTTATACACGCGGGCATGCACACCACACACACACACACACACACACACACACACACACACACACACACACACACACACACGCACGCACGCACGCACGCACGCACGCACGCACCCACATTCTAACCCACATACACTCACGCGCGCGCAGGGATGGACATGGGTGCACATGAACAACCATGGAGTCGGACCAATAGAGAAACAGAGAGAGAGAGAGATGGTGACCTCTTTTAATTTAAATTGGAAGATCTCATTTCAATGATCTTTGCTTCATTGCACCTTACCCCTCTCCACCCACAATTCACCCACCTCACTGGAACCACCATCCTCCTTTCCACTGTTCGCTATTCCCCCCCCCCCCCCCCTCCTCACTGTTTCTTACACCTTGACAGCCTTCCCTCCCCCCCCCCCCCTGCCTCCTTCCTCCTCTCCCACATTGTTATTGCCCATCTATCATGATGACCTCCGGGCTGTTCTGTGTCCATGGCCAACCACTCTCCAGTTTCCTGATCTTCCTGATTTCTCGGTTGATGATATTTCTTCCTTAGTGCTAGGTGGCATGCACATGTATTTTTGGTTTTGTTTTTTTTTTAGGAGAGGAGGATAAGAAATGAGGAAATGAGGGAGGATGTGGCGATAGCTAAGAAGGGTTGAAGGGTTATGATCAGGACCCAGTGATATCGATGTGAGTTGGTGTGTGGATGGTTAGCGTTCACCTCTCTGTCTCTGTCTCTGTCTCTGTCCCCCCCCCCCCCCCTCTCTCTCTCTCTCTCTCTCTCTCTCTCTCTCTCTCTCTTTTTTTTACACATACATGTCTTCCTTAATACGCTCTGTTCCATGCATCTTTCACAAGAGAACGACAACTTTTGTCAAGCATAAAACATACAGAAAAAAAAATAAAGTCATCAGCTATTGAGTATGGAATCTAAATAAACCAATCTATCAGTGACTGGCTAAGTACAAAATCAGAAGAAGAAGAAGAAGAAAAAAAAACAGAACACTTTCAAACAAAATGAAACTTCAGATTCGCACTGAAATGACTAACATCATTTTTCATTTCTGGCGCTATCAATGACACAATACGTCATCCTACTGCATGCAGAACTAAGAAAACTTGTTCAGAGAAAAAAAAAATACTGTAGAAAAATAAATAAATAAATAAAAAGATCAATCCAGTCCTGGTTTGCATGGATGCTTGGGATAGGGAAAGAAACATGGTTCTTCTGCATGATCAAAACCCACACACGTTTAACTTACATACTGTTGAGTTCCTCATCACTGCTTGTTTACCAAACACAAACTCTTCAGTCTATTGCCGTTCTTATCCTCCGCTCAAATACGTCCGAAGGAAGATGAACCATCTGTCATGTTCGCGACCCTTTCTTTTTGAAGTTGAAAATAAAATGAGGCAGGGAACAGTGAACAGTAAACAAGTAGGGTAACTCTTGCTCCTATAAGAAAACCTAACACAAAGTAACTTTATTCAGGACTGGTACAGACTTTTGAACTTGAATAAAATAGGACAAATACAAAGACGAACAATCTAATGGGGGGGGGGGGGGACACAAGCGCTGGCCAACAACCTTTCTTTTTGCTTTTTCTCATTCTTCTTATCCTTCTTCCTCTTTCACACCTTTTTTTTTTTTACTCTGACGTACAAACTATCGACCGCAGTGATCGTTCACATTCACAAGAAAAAAAGTTTCTAGATATTTTCTGAGTCCGTTGGCCTTAGCTGTGAGAGTATGGCTTGCTTACCTGCCCAACGCCATGATTCTTCAGCGATGTCAGTCTACCAGGTTTGCTCAACTCCAGCGCACTCTCAGTGAAGCGTTCTTTGCGTGGTTTCCTCTCGTGAACAACCGAGAAAGGGGGTCGCCTGTCTTTTGTAATCATAAGTAAATGGAAACTGTTTGCAGCCATCTACAACCCATTGGGTTGATGCTGGTGTAGACTGAGACTGTCCTGCTGTCCCTGTTCGTGAGCGCGAGGCTTTTCTAAGTCGTGGCCTGGCAGAATGGCGCTGGGTGAGGTAGCTTTAGAAACCTTTGTTTGCGGTTTGCACTTGCCAGCAATTTGGGTTCTTTGTTTAACTCCATCTCCGCTGTACCATACCTGGTGGTCTCTGAATTTGTCTGTCCCACAGAGAGAGAGAGAGAGAGAGAGAGAGAGAGAGAGAGAGAGAGAGAGAGAGAGAGAGAGAGAGGAACATTTTCAGCTCTTCATCTTGTTAATAGAATAAGAAGGGTGCTCTCGCAACAGTTAATTCAAATCAACACAAAGTATAATTGTACGTCACAATAGCAACAAAACGTGGTAACTGCTCTTTGGTACCAGCGACATTTTGAGGCATTGTGACATTGTGTGAGGTCACCATTCCGCAAATCATTGGTATGCGACATTTCTTGCCGTAACAGAGATCCCAGGGAAAGTCTCAGTCAAACAGGCAGTTCCAGGCTCTGCATTGTCCCTTTCTTCATACTTGTCTGGAAGTCTGGGAGCACAACTTTTGATTCTCCTGTCCATCACGTGCCAACATGGACTGGAAGTGGATGATAGATAAAAACTGGTTTTAGATGAGATGCAAATAACCAATGATGCGGAGCTTGATTGGATAGAGGGGTTTAGATGGTTGTGGTTGTGAAAGGACGGGGGGGGGGTGTATTGGGGGTGTGCTTCTCCTTCAGTAGTCAATCAGGACCAAGTGACAACCCTGACGAGCTATTCACAGATTGTTACAGCACAGCCATACATTTTTTAACCTCCTCAATTGGAGGGTGGGTGGGGATACGGAATGCTTCATCTGCTTTGTTTTGGTTTGTTTCTGTTTGGCCAGGGATATGCAGATCTTGACAAAGTGAGTTTTTCTCTTGCTGCTTTTGGAAATGATGTGTTGTTCGTTTAGCTTTGACGGCTATTTCTCTCACTTTGTGGAACTGTTCGTGTTGTTTTAGAGTGTTTTTTCGGCCAAAAATTATGGCCCCTGAGTGGTCTTCTGTGCATGAAGCAATAAAGAAAGGAAAGATGGAAATCCATCATCAATGTGGTGGCGACTTTCACGAGGAGAGGGTTTCAGGGTATTTACACACCTACTCACACACGCACACCTACACACATGCCCACATACAGACAGAGAGAGAGGGGGGGGAGAGTGCAGGAGAGAGATGGACCATGTATGTGCACGAAAGAATGAGGGGGGTGGTTATGCAGAAGCAGGGAGTTAGACAGCAAACAAAAAAAAAAACAGAGAGAAAGGAGACAATTATTTCTTTTAATGTGGAAAAGAAGCTGTTATGCAAAACGAATTTCAAAGATCTTAACTTCATCACGCCTCTCCCCCTTTTCACACCAAAACTCGCCCTCCCCACTTACCCCCCCCCCCCCCCCCCCCCCACTCCCGTCTTTCCACTCCACCATACCCTCTATCCTTGTTCACCCCTGGCCTACCTCCCCCTCCATCCTCTTACCTCCTTTCCCACATTATTATTCATCTATCTATCATGGCCAAACGCTGTTTGTGTGTCATAGCCAGTTACTGTCGAGTTTCCTGGTCATTTTGTTTACTTGGGTGATGATATGTCTTCCTCAGTGCTGTATGGTACGCACAGGTGTCTTGTTTTTTTTTTAGGGAGGATGGGGATGGGGCAAGGGATGAGGAAAGGGGGGGGGGGGGGGTGGCAGTTGCAGAGAAGGATTGAAGGGCTGTTATAGAGGCCCGGTGTCTGGTGATGTTTTTTTTGTGAATGAGGAGGTGAGTGTGTAGTAGTGAGTGTACTCTCTCTCTCTTTCTCTCTCTCTCTCTCTCTCTCTCTCTCTCTCTCTCTCTCTCTCTCTCTCTCTCTCTCTCTCTCTCTCTCTCTCTGTGACTGCTGTTGTTCCATCCTGCTTGGACAGAGGAGCCATAGTATTTGTCAAGGCATGAAACGTCCAGAAATAACCCCAAGTCGTCAGCTGCACAGAGCACCGAATCAAAATGAACAAGACTTTCAGTTACTGACAAAGCACAAAAAAAACCTGAAATGAGACACTTTCAAACAGAAAATTAAACTGAAAAGTCAGGCTGGAATGGTTGAATATCATTTTCCTTATGGCCCTATCAGTGGCTCCATACCCAGTTTAACGTATGCAGAGTTAAGAAAACTTCACAGAGTAAAAAAAAAACGATAGATATAAAACGAAACAAAATGCATCCAGTCAATTTGCTGGGCTGCTGGGGCTGGGAAAAACAAGATGGTTGCTCTGCAGTATCAAAACATCTGTCACTTATACTCTGTCCAGTTTCTCATCACTTCCTTTCAACAAACGGAAATCTTCTGACCACATCCACTCTTACCCTCTGTTCAAATAAGTACAAAGAAGATAAATCAGCTTTCACATTTTTAAATCCTTCTTCTTCTTTTTGTTTTTCTTCTTCACCCCATCTTCCTTTTCTTTTCCTTTGTACCCCGATGTGTAAGCCATCCACCACCGTGATTGGTCACGTGCACAAGGAAAAGGTTGCTGGGTATTCCCTGTGTCTGTTGACCCCCTAAATGCGAGATCATGGCTTGAATGTCTATCAACAGGGCTGCCTCAGTGCTAGTCAGTCTGTGGAATTTGGTCAGCCCCTATACACACACAGCGAAGAGTTCAATGCGACGTTTCTTCTCCTGGCAGACTGAGAGAGGGACCGTCTGACCGTTTGTTAGCAGAAGTAAACGGAATCCGTTGGCAGCAAACTGAAGCCGTTTGGTTGATGCGGAGGAGTCTGAGATTGTTCTTCTGCACCTGTGTGGGGGCGAGGCTGTGCTCAGTTATGGTCTGATAAATTGGGTTTGGGAACGAAACCTTGCAATGTGTGGTTTGCGTCTTACCCTTTGTGGGATGTGTGTGTAGGTGTGTGTGTATGTGTGTGTTGGGGGGGGGAGGAGTTGTTGTTGATGTTGGTGGTGGTGGTGGTGGAGGTGCTGTTCTTTCTTCTCTTTCCGTTTTATCTGAATTGATGGTCTAAGTACTAGTCTAGAGAGAGAGAGAGAGAGAAACAGAGACAGAGAGAGACAGAGAGAGAGAGGGGATTATTTTAACCTCTTAATTTTTTTCAGATTAGACAGTGAGCGTGCTCCCGTAACGATTTGTACTAATTCCCACAAAAGTTTGACAGACATCCTGTAAGTGTTGTCACAAATACAAAAAAAAAACCCTGGCAGTCGCTCTTTTGGGACCAGCCATACGTTGATGCATTGCAACTTTTTGTGAGATCCCATGTTGCCACAAATCATTCATGTGCAATATTCCATGCTGTAACTCAGCTCACAGTCACAATTCTTGCTGGGACGCCCGGGATGGGGTAAGTTAGACAGCTACTCTGCATTACCAAAACCTACGCAAACGTAACTTACAATGTCGAGTTTCTTATCATTCCTTTTCACCCAACAGAAATCTTCAGTCCCATTGTGGTTCTTGCCCTCCGTTCAAATCAATACAAAGGGAGATGAATTAAATGCTTCTCCTCATTCTTCTTCTTTTTTGATCTATCTTTTTCCCTATCATATGACCCATCATCTGTAGTGATCAGGCACATTCTCAACAACAACAACAACAAACTTCTGCGCATTCTCTGGGCCCGTTGGTCTTAGATGTGAGAGCATGGCTTGAGTACACATCCCCAGGACTGCCTCCATGCTGCCAGCCTGCCGGCTGTGCTTAAGTCACTCGAGTGCCAACTCAGGGAAGCGTTTATGGCATGGTTTTTATCCTGAACAACCGAGAAAAGGATTCGTCTGCTCTTTTTTTTTAATCGTACGTACACAAACGGAAGCCGCCGGCAGCAAAGCCAAGCCATGGAGTTGATGGTGGTGTAGGCTGAGACTGTTCCCCTGTCCCTGTCTTTGACCAAGGCTTTTCTGCATCGTGGCCTGCTGGAATAGCACACAGCCTTGAAGACCTTGGTTTGCGTCTAACAGTTGGCAAGCTCTGTGAGTTGTTTGTTTGGCTTCCTCTCCACTCTACCATAGTTGCTGGTCTCTGTATTTTTCTGAGAGAGAGAGAGAGAGAGAGAGAGACAGAGAGAGAGAGAGAGAGAGAGAGTGTGTGTGTGTGTGTGTGTGTGTGTGTGTGTGTGTGTGTGTGTGTGTGTGTGTGTGTGTGTTGTGTGTACTTGTGTACTTGTCAGAGCCAGACACACACAAGACAGACAGACAGAGGGAAATGAATATTTTCACCACTTCGGTTTGTTTGAACTGGACACTCGGGGTGCTTATGCGACAATATAGCACAAATTGTTACAAAACGTAACGGACATCCAGCACGTATTGTAATAATTAGAAGAAAACAAGGCAACTGCTCTATGGGACTGGCCATAATTTGATGCATATTAAAATATTGTGAGGTCACAAGTGGAAACAAATCGTTGATTTGCGACATTCCGTGCTGCTGTAACAGAGCGCTCACTCAAAAGGCCTGTCCAACAGACAGTTGCAAGGATCTGCGTTATTTTGTTGTGTTGTTGTTTGTTTCTTTCCATTTGTTTGGGGGTCCGGGAACACAACCCAGTATTCTCTTGTCTGTCAAAAGCCAACACGGACTGAAGTTCGCCACTGGAATAAAAAGAAATCGGAGTGTGGATGGGATGGGATGGGGTGTTATAAGGACGTGCTGCTTCCCTTCAGCAGACAATCAACAGCAGGTGACAAGCCTGATGAACTATTTACAGCTTGTCACAGCCCAACCATACATTTTGACCTCCTCCTTGAAGGAGGGGGGGGGGGATACCGAGTGTTCAATGTTTTGTATTGTTTTGTTCCTTTATTTCCTTGTTTTGTTTTAGCAGGGAGTGAATGAGGCCTGATAAATAGGTTTGTTCTCGTTGTTGTTGTTGTGATTCTGTTTTTTTATTGGTTTTTTTGTTTTCGGGGTTGTTTTCGTGTTTTCTGCGTGCGTAGTTTCTTCTTCTCCTGATAGACAGAGAGAGGGACCATCTGATCGTTTGGGACTGGAAGTCAACGAAAAGCCATTAGTAGTGACAAATGGTAAGCCTTGCGTTGATGTTGGAGTTGTCTGAGATTGTTTTGCTACACCAATTTGTGAGCGAGACTTTACTGTGTCGCGACCTGATAAATTTAGGACTAAGTGATGAAACCTTAAAGTCCATTGGTTGTTTGCATCTTATATTTGGGGGGGGCTCTTCTTGTGAGGGTTTCTGTGTTGTTGGTTGTGATGATGGTAGTGGTGAGAGGGATTGTGGTGGTGGTGATGGTTTGTGTGGGGGTGGTTGTGTTTCCTTTCCACTCTACCTTAATCGATGGTCTGTGTACTGGTCTGACAGACAGACAGACAGACAGAGACAGACAGACAGAGAGAGAGCGAGAGAGAGAGAGATGTACCGCTTCATTTTCTTTGAATCGGACGACACGGATGCTCTCGCAAAATATGAGGGATCGGGACGACACGGATGCTCTTGGCACACCTTGCACGTTCTGTCATTATGACAGCACACAATGGCAATCCCTGTTTGGGACTGGCCACATTTAGATGCCCTACGACATCTTGTGAGATCCCAAGTTGCCGGTATCAGTGATGAGGAACTTGACAGGATAAAGAGGTTTAGATGGCTGCGGCGTGTAGGAGAAGAGGGGTGACCTTATGTAGGTGGTCTTCTCTGCAGCAGACACTCGGGAGCCAAGTTACCAGCCTGATGAGCTATTCCCAAGGCGAAACAGCACGGACATACATTTGGACCTCTTTTCTGTGGAAAAAGGAAAGTGCAAAGTCGTCATTGTTTTGTTTTATTTCTGTTCGTTTGTTTGTTTTGTTTTGTGCTGGCAATGAATGAGGTGAACGGTGTGTTGCTGCTATTGTTGTTGTTGTTGTTGTTGATGTTTTTGTCTTTCTATTATTTTGCGTTACTGTGTATGTTATTTTGGAGTGGGTCTAGCCCGTTATCTCCCTCACGTGGTCGATTGTGCCTTTAGCAACAAAAGAGAAAAGACGTTCATTCATCATCGATGAAGTGGACAATTTTATAGAGAGGATGGTTTGGGGATATCTTTTAGTAACTACGCACAGAGAGAGACATACATACATACACGCACAACGCACGCACGCACGCACAGAAACACACTCGCATTGCATGCACACAGAGACACACACAGAGAGACAGAGAGAGAGAGAGAGAGAAGGAGAGAAAGCAGTCAGACAGACAGACAGACAGACAGAGCTAAAGGAAAAGAAATAATGCCGTTACATTTCAGAATTTCAATTCTTTTCGCCGACAGTGCATTTCATTTCAACCTTCCCTCTAAAATCCCAATCCACCCTCACCCCTTTCTTCCCGCCCCCCCCCCACCCACCTACCCTCTCCATCCCTCCCTCATCTCGGTCACCTCTCGCTTGCCTCCCTTTCCCCTGTCCCCCCACTCCACTCCCATGTCAAAACTGTCATGGCCGCAGACCGCGCGCTAAGTCCAGGACTAATCAGCGTGGAGTTTCCGAATCATTCTGCCTACTTGACTGATAATATATAATGTCTTTCTTAGCGCTGTTTGGCGTGCGTGCGCGCCTGTTTCTAAGGGAGGAAGAGCGGGGGCGTTAGGAGATGAGGGGGGGGGGGGCGGGGTGAAGAATAGATTGGTGGCGATGGAGACGGGGTGGTGTTGATCTCTCTCTCTCTCTCTCTCTCTCTCTCTCTCTCTCTCTCTCTCTCTCTCTCTCTCTCTCTCTCTCCCTCTCTCTCTCTCTCTCTCTTTTTTTTTCCCTTTTTTTTTAACCCTTTTCCTCTTTTTTTTTAACAAAAAAAAAAAAATCTGTTGTCCAATCCTTTTGCTCGTATGGTAACTGTAACGTTTGTCGAGACAGAAGACACACATGAATAATAACCAAACCCGTCTAACAAAAACGAAAGAAATGTTGATTGATTTTAGAAAGAATCCAAAAGCTGTACCACCACTTTTTATCAAAGGTGCTGAAGTAGAACGTGTTGAATCATAGAAGAGTAGAAATGTGCTTGAGAAAGTGGTGAACGTGGGAGGAAAAATCGTTGGTGAGAGACAAAAAAAGTCTGAGTGAGCTATACAGGTGCCGTGTTGTTTGTAAAGCGAAGAAGATTACGTGTGACCAGACCACGTTCTTGCAAATCAGTATGACCTTCTTCAGTCAGGACGAAGATATCGATCGGTTAAATGCAGAAGTGTCAGATTTAAACAAAGTTTTATTCCCCTGTCCATTGATTTTATGAACCGAGGAGATCTTAATTGAAATCCAAATTCCTCTATATGAATGTATGTCATATGTGAGAAAATGGGTAATGTGGCTAATTATTGTTTATTTGCTGTGAATGTGTGTGACCACAAATTAATTCTCAAATGAGATAATAAAAAAATTACTTGACTTGACTTGACTTGACTTGACTTGACTTGATGTGTGCAGAACACAGAAGCTTAAAATAGTCAGCTTATTAGCTACAGGATGAAAAGAAAAATACACAGTTAAAAAAAAAAAAGCAGTGAAGACCAAGACAGAACAAGGGGCTAAAAAATAGAGAAGGGAAATAATGAGAGTCAGTCAGACCGAAATAACTGAACACAGTTGTCGTTCGTGATCATATCCGTCGCACAATACCCAGTACTCTGCATGCAGAGGGGAGAGAATTTGTACTAAAAAAAAAAAAGTGACAAGATTTTGGGGGAAAAAAAAAAAAAAAATGAAAAATAAAAAAACATCCGGTCCTAGTTTGCCTAGATGCTTTTGAAGGGAAAGGAAGACAACCATTGCGCGTTACCAAAGCTACACGAATGTGGTTTTCACCGCCATGATTTTCCGAATCATTCCTTATCATTAAACTGAAATGATCTGTCCATAGCAGTTATTCCCCTCTTTATGAACGAGTGCGAAGTGGGATTGGTGTGTGGGGGGGGGGAGGGGGGAGGGGAGGGGGGGAGGGGGAGAGCAGAGATCGTCTGTCTGTCTGTTAACCCTGTATTATATTATTGTTCAGCCCGTCAGCTCCAGCCTCGTTCACATCAAAAAGACTTTAAGCTATTCGCCGAATCCGTCGGTCTTAGATGCGAGATCATGGTTGAATACCTGTCACCAGGCTGCATGAGTGTTGTCAGTCTGTAGAAACACACACACACACACACACACACACACACACACAGCGAAGCGTTTACTGCGAGGTTTCCCCTCCCAACGGGGGAAGAAGGAGCTGTCTGCTCTTTTGTTACTGTTAAGTCAACGGAAGCCGTTGGGTCGGCCCAATCTGAAGCCGTGGAGTTGATGCTGGTGCAAGCTGGCATTGTGTCCCTGTCCCTGGCGCGAAAATTTTGCCGAGTCGTAGCCCGAAGGATTCAGTGCTCTAGGTGGAGGAAGCCAGAAAGTCCATCGCTCGAATCTTGCACTAGGTGGCTCTCTGGTTCTCTGTCCGTCCGTCCGTCCGTCCGTCTGTCTCTCTCCGTCTCTCTGTCTGTCTCTCTCTCTCTCTCTCTCTCTCTCTCTCTCTCTCTCTCTCTCTCTCTCTCTCTCTCTCTCTCTCTCTCTCTCTCTCTCTACTGTAATGGCTGGCTCTTGTCTTTGAGATGAAACATTAAACCAAGGGTTCCTTAGCGCCATCTACTTAACGCACATATATGACACACACATTGAGATTCGCCGGCAATAAGCAGTTTGTTCCCGGCTGGCAAATTCTCTCACAAAAAACAGCTTTGACAGTTTTTTGTTTAAACTATACAAAGACAAAAAAAAAGATCATTTGTATTGTACTGTGGGAAACTTTTTTTTCTGGGGAGTGATGTCCGATTTTCCCCACAAAATGTAAAAAAAAAATGCAATACATTAGAGAACAAATGAATAGATTGTAAAAAAAAAATGAAATGTACTAGATGCATGCGTTTTCAGTCATTTTCAAGAACAGGCACATTAGCTTCTACTTCATCTGAACAGTAAGTTGTCTGTCCGTAAGTGTTTTGACGCTCCTAGAGTTTTGCGGTTTTGTGGTCTTTTTTGTATGGGGTGGGGCTTGTATTGCGTTGCTGTGTGGGGCAATGTACAACAATACAAAAGAAAATGAGTAGAATGTGGTGTGATGTGGTGTAGAGTATTGCAGCTTAGTGTAGCATCGTAAAGCGTGGTATACACGCGGGTATACACGCGCATGAGAGAGAGAGAGAGAGAGAGAGAGAGAGAGAGAGAGAGAGAGAGGGAGAGGAGAGAGAGGGGGGGGAGAAAGAGAGTGGGGGGGCTGAAATAAGGCAGACATTTTGCCAACAGACAGCTGAATTAAACTGACAAAAACATGAAAGAAACAAAGTTGGACTACAGGAAACAGACATATGGACAGACAGACAGATAGAAAGACAGACAGACAGACAGACAGAGGACTGAAATAAGAGGAAATAAGGCAGCTGAGCTACACTGAACAGAAGCATGAAAGAAACAAAAGTTGGACAAGAGGAAACAGACATATGGAGAGAGACAGACAGGTAGAAAGACAGACAGACAGAGGACTGAAATAAGAGGAAATAAGGCAGCTGAACTACACTGAACAAAATCATGACAGAAAACAATCTCGGATTAGAGAAAGCAGAATCGGCGGAAAGAATTACACCTCATTGTGTTGTCAATAGCAACATATGCCAGAGACATCAGGGGATGATCTATAGCAAGACAGCAAAGATAGATAGATAGATAGACAGACAGACAGACAGACAGACCGATAGATCTCAATAGAGATAGATATAGATACAGATTTAACACAACCCCGTACTCTTCCTCATCCCCCCCCATTATCTTCACACACACACACACCCACACACACACACACACACACACACACACACACACACACACACACACACACACTTTCAGGTTCCATACGCACGCGCGCGCAACACCACACCTTTCCCGTTACCACCCCCACCAAGGCATACTGATGTGCCTTCATTTCGGCTGATGATGACATGGCTTCTTCGAATAAGCTGGGAGGAGAGGGGTTGAGGGAAAGGACATTAATCCAACTGCATCATTCTCTTTGAGCTTTCAACAATACACGACGGAAATAGCTGCACGGAAATTAGCTGCACGGAAAGTAATGAGCGGAAATGACTCCCATACAGTGCGGACATGACGGCTGATTAGTTCTCTGTAAGTTGCTGCCTGTATGAGTACGAAGGCATTAGAACAGCCTCTTATCATGCTCGTCAACCTCTCTGTGTCCAGAGGCCTTTGTCGCTGATTCCTCTGATTGATGACCAATCTTGTCGGAGCGCATTGAGGGGAGGAGAGCATTGCTTCGCTCTCTTGTTCCCTGGGTTTCCTACTCAAGGACCCATCTTGTTTCACTGGCTTCTGAAATCCGGTCAAGGACCTGTCTTGTTTGCCTCTCCATCCCTGCCTTAGATTGGTCTTGTATCGCTGGCTTCACACCGAAGTCTTGTACTTTTTTTTCTGATTTCTTTTCGAAGGACTTGTCTTGTGTGCTGTGATTCTTATCATGGAGCTTTGTTCTTTCACTGGGTGCATACCAAGCACCTGTCGTCTTTTCTTTTCCTGGATTCCTACCAAACACCTGCCCTGTCTGCTTCCGTCCATTCGTGCCTTGGACTAGCTCCACCGGCTTGATACCAAGGTTCTGTCTTGTTTTTTGGTGGACTGATACCAAGGACATGTGTTGATGCCTCAGATTCATACCAAGAACCTGTCTTGTTTCGCTGATACCAAGGACCTGTCTTGTTTGGCTGATACAACGGACCTGTCTTCTTTCACTGATACCAAGGACCTGTCTTCTTTCACTGATACCAAGGACCTGTCTTCTTTCACAGATACCAAGGACCTGTCTTCTTTCGCTGATACCAAGGACCTGTCTTCTTTCGCTGATACCAAGGACCTGTCTTCTTTCACTGATACCAAGGACCTGTCTTCTTTCACTGATACCAAGGACCTGTCTTCTTTCACTGAAACCAAGGACCTGTCTTCTTTCACTGATACAAGGGACCTGTCTTCTTTCGCTGATACCAAGGACCTGTCTTCTTTCTCTGATACCAAGGACCTGTCTTCTTTCGCTAGCTTCATACCAAACACCCGTCTTGTGTCCCGGGCTTTCTGTCAGAGATCTGTCTTGTGTCATCGACTTTCTATCAAAGTTAGTTTCAAAGTGAAGGGGACTGCGGGCAGAATTTGAAACAAACTTAAAAGAAAAAAAAAAAAACAGCATCCCGCCGAAAGAAGGGGACATACAAATGACAAGACCAAACACGACGCGTTTCCACCTGTCTGGTCATCTTCAAGCAAGATAACCATCATTCAGGACAATGAAAACGAAGAGCGAGCAATCACTTATCTCCTCCAGGTCGTCGCAAAAAATGGACGTTCCTGCCAAACATCTCTCTTGCTTCACTTGCTTTCTACGAAACACCTGTCTTGTTTAACTTGCTGTCTACCCAAACCCTGTCTTGCTTAACTTGCTTTCTACCAAGGATCCATTTTGTTTCACTGGCTTCCCACTAAGGACGTCTTGTTTTGTCAGTTTCGTGGCAAGGGCCTGTCACTGAATCATTGCCTCCTAACCCAAGGGTCTGCCCTGTTCCATTTGCTTTCTGCAAGGACCTGCTTCTTTCCTTGGCTTCCTGCAAAGGATCTCACTCTGTTTCTGGGTGTTCCCTCTAAGGACCAGTCCTGTTTGAAATAGCTCTGTGTTTCTGGGTGCTCCCTCTAAGGACCAGTCCTGTTTGAAATAGCTCTGTTTCTTGGTGTTCCCTCTGAGGACCAGTCCTGTTTTAAATAGCTCTGTTTCTGGGTGTTCCCTCTAAGGACCAGTCCTGTTTGAAATAGCTCTGTTTCTTGGTGTTCCCTCTGAGGACCAGTCCTGTTTGAAATAGCTCTGTTTCTGGGTGTTCCCACTAAGGACCAGTCCTGTTTGAAATAGCTCTGTTTCTGGGTGTTCCCTCAAAAGACCAGTCCTGTTTGAAATAGCTCTGTTTCTGGGTGTTTCCTCTAAGGACCAGTCCTGTTTGAAATAGCTCTGTTTCTGGGTGTTTCCCACTAAGGACCAGTCCTGTTTGAAATAGCTCTGTTTTGGGTCTTCCCTCTAAGGACCAGACTGTTTGAAGGACTTTGTAGCTCTGTTTCTTGGTGTTCCTTCTAAGGACCAGTCCTGTTTGAAATAGCTCTGTTTCTGGGTGTTGCCTCTAAGGACCAGTCCTGTTTGAAATAGCTCTGTTTCTGGGTGTCCCTCTAAGGACCAGTCCTGTTTGAAATAGCTCTGTTTCTTGGTGTTCTCTCTCAGGACCAGACCTGTTTGAAGGACTTTGTAGCTTTGTTTCTTGGTGTTCCCACTAAAGACCAGTTCTGTTTGAAAAGGACTTTGTAGCTTTGTTTCTTGGTGTTCCCACTAAGGACCAGTCCTGTTTCAAAAGCACTTTGTAGCTATGTTTCTCGGTGTTCCCACTAAGGACCAGTCCTGTTTGAAAAGGACTTTGTAGCTTTGTTTCTTGGTGTTCCCTCTAAGGACCAGGCCTGTTTGAAGGACTTTGTAGCGAAGACCTGCCCTGGCTTCCTGAGCTTCACACTAATAACCTGTCCTGCTTTTTCCCTGCAACTGCTTTATTGTTGTGTCACCGCTTCGTTTTCATGTCTCCCATGGCTCCCCCTCTGGGAGTTGTTTATCATAGATTGGCAAATAGCATTCCAGCACGCGAAAGAGAAAGAGACAGAGACACACAGAGACAAGAGAGACAAGACAGAGACAGACAGACAGACAGACAGAGACAGACAGACAGACCAGCACAGACAGACAGAACAGACAGACAGACAGGACGATGGACAGACAGGACAGACCAGAACAGACGAACATGGAATGAGAGACAGAGAGAGAGAGAGAGGAGAACGGTGAAGAGAGAGAGAGAGAGAGAGAGAGAGAGAGAGAGAGAGAGAGAGAGAGAGAGAGAGAGAGAGAGAGAGAGAGAGAGAGAGCGAAATTTGTTTATTTCGAAAAGAACAGATACAAAAATAGGCTTGTTTGCAGCTTGTCCTTCAGAGGAGGCAAAAAGTGGGCGGGATTAAGAAGCACAACAACAAATAAAGGAGAATTCATGCCTACGCACAGAGCACATATCAAATCACAATGGCGATGGCATTGCAACGAACGATATTCACTCAGAAACACTGTGTAAGAAAACCAGTCTGCGAAGAAATCAAACCTAATATCGAGGGAATTGAAGGAATAGCAAACGAAAGGACGCAGATGAATACATTATCCAGAGAGAGAGAGACAGACAGACAGACAGACACAGACAGAGAGGAAGTTTTTGCTAAATCTCTCATTCTGAAAATCAATGTAAGTAAACACGTGCGCACACGCACGCGCACACACACACACACACACACACACACACACACACACACACACACACACAACACACACAGCACAACACACACACACACACACACACACACACACACACACACACACACACACACACACACACACACAAACGCACGTACGCACGGGCGCGCGCGCACACACACACACACACACACACACACACACACACACACACACACATGTATGCATGCGCGCGCACATCTCGCGCATACACAAACACACACACGCACTCAAGACAAAAAAAAAAACGGCAGACGAAGACCGAACAGCCAATGATTAGGAAAAAGAAGTCGGTCCCACGAGCCACGATCACCCTCACCCCCACCTGCCTGCACCTCCTCGGTGACCGTCCCATTAATTAGACTCTTCTTCAGCAAAGTAAATAAGTTCAATTACTTGAAAGCACGCGAGGTGTTAACCTTTTCATCACGTGTTACAATAACGTCACAGCAAGACTCAGGGGATGGGGGGGGGGGGGGGCTGATGCCAGCATTTCTCCACTACCTCACAGCTCAAGATAATGCTGAACAATTAAGTAGTGGGGGGGAAAACAAGTGCAGGTTACAATTCTTCCATCATCATAGTAATGACTTGGTAAAGATTTCAATTTTAAAAAATAAAAAAGGGGTGGGGGGAGGTTGGGGATGAAGAAAATGGGAAAATGTATATTATAAATATGAAAACCCTTCGCTAGCTGATTCTTGTTCCATTCTATAGCCATGTTGAAAAGTTGTTTCATCGAAACAGATAGCCACACACTTGTTCTATTTTTTCCACATACATGTTTTTTTTTTTCTCCCCAGAACAAACACCAGATTTTCAGTCTGTACCTTGCCTGTGAAAATACTTTTTCTGGACAGGCGGTCGGATGCTTGTTCAGATTTTTTGGCATGCTTACTACCCATTACCCTAAACAGATGGTAAGATTCTTTTCCTTTTTATTTCGCTATACTGATAACGTATTCTTTTTTAACAGATGCTCAGATTCTTGTCTTGTTCTCTGGCGGTGTGTTTTTTTTTTTTTTTAATCTGTGCAGATGGTCAAATTCATAAGACTATTTCGCTATGTTGAAATCTTATTTGGTTTAAGTAACATTTATTGAAGAATCAATAAACAGAACACCTTCACAGTTACCTGGACAAATGAGCAACAACAAGCCCTAGGCTTATCCTGTGCTCAAATTTAACACAGACAATGTAATGGCGTCTACAATACATTACGGTGTGCTGAACATTTCACCACAAGACAGGGGTTTTGAATTCTTATTTCCTCTGAGCAGTGCCAGATTCTTGCTCTTTCCATTAGCCATGACGAATAGTTATTTTCTTCGAACAGAAGGTCACATTATTGTTCAACATTTTGGTCAAGCTGTAGTCTTATTTCGTCGGAGTAGATGATCAAACTTGCTGAAAACTCGTCACCATATACGTCAGGAGAACAATGGGGACCCGATCCGCAGAGTTGAATTCAATGCTAATGCTGAACATGTCAACACTATTGCATCCTTCAAGCGTATTGGATTTCTCTTAAACCAGTGGTACATTTCACCAACTGAAAACATTTCGTAACGTTAGTTCACAGAATGATGTTTTCCGCCAGAACTACATCATGCATTGCACAATAGGTCAACAGCCTTGCCCCATTTAGACCAGACTCACAGACGATCACAGAATTCGGTGAACCGTGTAACACGACGTTGCGTGGGGCATCGGTCTCCTTAACCCTTGGTGCGTTCCACCAACTTGAACCTTTCGTAACGAAGTCACTTTTTCTTCCCTGCCGAACTACGCTACTCGTTCTGTCAACAGGTTTTGCCACTTCAGACAAATGGCGAGGAAGTTAACAGAATCTGGCAAATCTCTCTCTCTCTCTCTCTCTCTCTCTCTCTCTCTCTCACACACACACACACACACACACACACACACACACACACACACACACACGCACACGCACACACATTCACATGAGCATGTGCACGCACGCGCACACACACACACACACACACACACACACACACACACATGCATGCGCTCATATACATACACTACGCACACCTAAACCACACATGCACTCTCTCTCTCTCTCTCTCTCTCTCTCTCTCTCTCTCTCTCTCTCTCTCTCTCTCTCTCTCTCTCTGCCCTCCTCCTCCATTTTTTCCTCCTTCTTCTCCTCCTCGTCCTCCTCTTCTTCCTTATTCTTATCAAATATCACCAAATCTTTGTATGAAAAGGCAGCTACCATTGCTACCACTACAGGAGAGAGAGAGAGAGAGAGAGAGAGAGAGAGAGAGAGGAGGAGGAGGAGGAGGGAGGAGGAGGACTGTGTATGCACTCATGGTTTTTGTTCTGTTCTTTATTGACGCTGCGCCTTAGCTTTCCTTTCTTCTCCATGTCCACGAGTTTTCTCCCTTCAAAAACAAAATTGTGTACATGGAGATTATCTCCCTGTTCCCTCCTCTGTTTCTCTCTGTCTTCCTTCTGCAGTTGAGAGACTGTGCCCTGCACTTGGGCAGGCTGTGTGTTCGTGGGGATAGTTTGGTGCTGTCGTGGGCTGCTCCGTCGGAAAAAGTTTCCTGTCTGGCATCCTCGGGTGATGATGGAACAGAGGACTTCTCTTTCCCGTGTTGGGGATGATGATGGTCAGAAATGATTTGCCCCTGAATTATTTGATCGGAATCTTTCACCAAGAGCGCGAACGAAACTCGCAGCTGTTTTTTTTTTTTTTAATCCGCAGTGAATCTTTTATGATTGATATAAGTATGTATGCGCTGTTACTGGGTGTTCTATTGTCTGCAAGCTGTTGGTTTTCATTGCTTTTTTTTTCATTTGTTTTTGGTTTGGGGTTTTTTTTTCTGTTATTGTTTGTTGGTTTGTTTGTGTGTGTGTGGGTTTGTTGTTGTTGTTGTTGTTTGGGGGGAGGGGTGGTTGGGGGTTATTTTTTTTGTAGTGTGTTGCATTCAATTGTCATAGTCCTTTACAATGCATTATGTTGTGTCATGTTGTTTGTGTGGAAGTACACTATGCCGCATGGTGATCCAGTTATATTGCTATGACCGCTGACTGCTAATTAAGAAGTAGTTGCAGAGCGAGGCAACTGCGGGCGGAAATCTGAACAAATTTCAGATATTAATATTAGCGCACCGCCAAAAAAAAATAGGCGTGGACGAAAGAATCACAAGACGAAACATTTGTCTTGTGATTCGTTTTTTGTTTGTTTGTTTTGTTGTTTTTTTGTTGCTGTTGTTGTTTGTTTGTTTGTTTGTTTGTTGTTGTTTTTGGGGGGGTAGCGGTGCGCTAACATATATATTTAAGATTTACTATTTAAGAAGTTGACATGTAAATCTTTACAAGAAAAATGTGCCGAGATGGTGACTGTATTTTTGAACGGTTTCGTCATAGAATCGTTATCAGGGTTACTTCCCTTGTTGCTGTGGGGGTCTTTCTAAATTGTCGGAGAACACAGCACTCCGCAGTGTCCACGGAACAAAAGACCGTTACAAGTTGACAACGGTTCCTGACAGTGAGGTAGGCACAGGCTGGCTGTGGAACTGAAGAAAATTATCATCCAGGCACTGAGGTTTACTTGTGTTTAACCGTCTTCCCCTGCTTTTAGAGTGGGAGGACGGGAGATAGGAAAGAAGGGGGAGGGTGGGGGAGGGGGGGGGGGCTACCCAGGTCTTGAGGGCACAAAGAGAATAACTATTCTGCAAGTCGTGCTGCACGTTTTTTGCCGCTGCTTCGACTGGATTTGCCGCTAATGTTGGCTCCACTGTTCAAATCTTTCAATCAATATTAATCTGATGGAACTAACTGAGTTCCTCATTAATCTGTCAGTGTGGCTTAATTTGAAATTATATCAAAATTTTTGACGTGTGCTTTTTTTTTTCATCCTCTCATCATCATCCCCTCCCATTTTCTACCAATTATAATGACAATCCATTAAAAAAAATTAAGGCAACAACACCAATCACAAACCAGCGACACGTCAACAGAAACTTTTAGAAAACAAATTGTCTTGGAAAACTACATTTCGCAGGGTTTTTTGTTTTTAATTCTTTATGCCCTTTCCTATGAATATTTTCATTCAGGGTTTCTTGAAATGTTAACAACACAGTACCAACCATATGCATTCGATATATTACACAAACAATTCAACGTTTTGAAATTGATAAAGCCAAAACAACAAATGACTGGCTACCGAAACAAGCAAAACAAATAGATGCCTGCAAAACGTTGTGATGGAATACAGGAGATAATGTGCTGAAACAAACCAATGATGCAATCAGTCTTTTCTTGGCGATTATTCAATGGCGGGGGGAATTAGGCTCATGACGGGGGGGGGGGGGGGGGGGGCTGTACGAACCGGAATACACACACACACGCGCGCGCGCGCGCGTACACACACACACACACACACACACTCACACACACCATTAGCTCAAAGTCGCACGTAAGCGGTCACACGTGCGCGCGTGCGCGCGCGCGCGCGCACACACACACACACACACGCACACACACACACACACACACACACACACACACACACACACACACACACACACACACACACTCCACCTCGTCTTCTTCATGCCCATTTTGATTTTTTTTTCTTCTTTTTTTTCGCATGAAAGCACCTGAGCTAGTGGTCTGTGAAGGGTCGGGGGGAGGGATTATGTCTGTGAAGGTCAGGGGAGGGATTATGTCTGTGAAGGGTCAGGGGAGGGATTATGTCTGTGAAGGGTCGGGGGAGGGATTATGTCTGTGTGAAGGGTCAGGGGAGGGGATTATGCCTGTGAAGGGTCGGGGGGGAGGGTTTATGTCTGTGAAGGTTCAGGGGAGGGATTATGTCTGTGAAGGTTCAGGGGAGGGATTATGTCTGTGAAGGGTCGGGGGAGGGATTATGTCTGTGAGGGGTCGGGGGAGGGATTATGTCTGTGAAGGGTCGGGGGAGGGATTATGTCTCGGGGGGGGGGGGGGGGGGGGGGGGTCTGTGAAGGGTCGGGGGGGTTATGTCTGTGAAGGGTCGGGGGAGGGATTATATCTGTGAAGGGTCGGGGGGAGGATTATGTCTGTGAAGGGTCGGGGGGTTATGTCTGTGAAGGGTTGGGGGGGGGGGATTATGTCTGTGAAGGGTCGCGGGAGGGATTATGTCTGTGAAGGGTCGGGGGGAGGATTATGTCTGTGAAGGGTCGGGGGGGGGTTATGTCTGTGAAGGGTTGGGGGGGGGGGATTATGTCTGTGAAGGGTCGCGGGGAGGGATTATGTCTGTGTGAAGGGTCAGGGGGGGGATTATGTCTGTGAAGGGTCGGGGGAGGGATTATCAGTCATATTTTTACGGGATATTCATCCACTCTAGCACCCACTAATCCCTTTCATTAAGTGTGGAGATTGAATCTCCCACCACCTACCTACATCACCCATACCTCTCTCTTTTCTTCCTCTACCCTCCCTCATTCCCCTCCCCCGCGTCCGTTCCCCTCTCTCACCTTCTCCTTCTCCTTTTTCCCTCTCTCCTGAAAAAAAACCCAGCACTCTCTCTCTTGTGGCAAGACATCACCCGGTTCAAGAGAATTCAAGCAGGTCAGTGCTCGTGTCATCATGAACTGCGTTACGTGTATGCTAAACCAGAGATGTGGAAGGGACAGGATCAATGTTTCCGCCTGTCACTATCTGACGTTCCACTGCCGCTCATTGAAGACTTTCATTGCTTCCTGTTATTCTGATTGGCTCAGTGTCAACATCCTGTCTACGGATTGGCTGTTTGTTCACCGTACTTCGCCGCTGATGGTGTCAAATTGTTTGAAACACGCTTTCGGGGTTCACCTGTCGGGAAAAAAAAAAGGCTTCTTGGAAGCAAACGGACCTAGCTCGTTGCACATTTGACTACAAGAAGCTGGCAAACATGGCCAGTTTCCTGAGAAGGCATTCCAGTCTGTTAAACAGTTCACTGGCCCGTATTTGGTGACTAATCCACGTAAGCAAACGGGTCTGTGACGGGGATAAACAGAGAGAAAAGAGGCGAGAGATATTGATCCTCTCTCTCCTCTGCCTCTTTGGTTACGCTGTACGCATAGTAGTAGAATGCGTCTCTGCGCCTCCAAGCGGAAAGCACTTCTGCCCGCGGCGCTTCCGGATTTCTCATCATAGCCAAGTGCGAAGGGAGATAAATCGTCTCTCTCTCGTGCTCGTTCAATCTGCAGGAAGTGACGTATCGGCCCTCTGGGGGTGCCAGGATGGCTCAATGGGTAGAGAACCGAGCTGGCTGCCAGAAGAGTTCGATTCCCCCGAGCACCCCACCGTGAAGAAAAATAGCTGACAATTCCGCTATTCGCGTTGATGTGCTGTCGTCCTGGTGGTGTATTAGGATTGTGGTAGAAGGGTCCCCTCTTCCCACTCTCCTGGAATGGCTATCTCCATCTGCTGTATCACCTAAGGTGAGTTTGGGCATAAAACGTGACCGTGAAACATCAGCAACGCAGTGTACGAAACTTGGGGGCGCAGATCCTGCGCACTTAAAGCATTCCCTGCACAATGAAAATTGCGTCCCTTGTGTACTGTTGACAGTTCAAGGGCGAGGTGCATGCGTCCGAGCGCCTTATGCTGTGGATCAGCGGTGTGTTATTGTAGTGTGTGTGTGGTGTGTTGTGTGTGTGTGTGTGTGTGTGTGTGTGTGTGTGTGTGTGTGTGTGTGTGAAAGAGAGAGAGAGAGAGAGAGAGAGAGAGAGAGAGAGAGAGAGAGAGAGAGTTAGCACGTACGTACACACACGCACTCGCAAAACACACATGCGCATACAGAGAGAGAGAGAGAGAGAGAGAGAGAGAGAGAGAGAGAGAGAGAGAGAGAGAGAGAGAGATTCGAAAAGAATAATCATTGAGATGTGAAGATTTTTTTTCTCATACCCATTACCTGTAGTTGTCTTCTTACGTTGACTTTTTTATAATAATAATATCAAACAAACGCAAGATTCGTGTTAACACTCATATTTAAATCCAACATGAAAAGAAGTATACAACAGGAAGTGGGAGATGGTGAGTGTGAGCGAAAGAGAGGGCTGTAAAAATAGCCTGCGGCAACGTGTTTCCTGCGGCAGATCCCTCGTGTGAATCACGTGCACGCCAGATAATCATTAGTCCAATGAGAGACATGAAGTCTGGAATCTACTGCGAGATTCTCAGTAGGATGATTGCTGTGCTGCATACGGAACAACCCCATTATCAGGAGTGCTTGGTCGCTCGTCACAGCATCCCGCTGACTTCATATCAGATCCATCCACACTGGCTGACACTCATCGGAGCCGGACTGCTGCTTCTGTCAAAGATAACATATAGCCGGAATAGCTCCGTTGGTAGAGCGCCGGACTCGTGATCCTGAGGTTGCGGGTTCGAATTTCGGTACAGGGGGGATCTTTTTTCTCGGAGTTAATATTAGTTTTGACTCCATTCCCCATACAGTCCTTCGAATGAGACTATAAACCGAGGGTTTCCGTGTGTGAACGCACGCACATCTTGCACACACGTAAAATCCCACGACCAACTTTCGGAAGAGAAGGCCAGTTTGGCCGTTGGTATGGATGGGTGACACATTACACATAGCATGCACCTTCCCCGAAGTTGGAGTATGGCTGCCTTAATGGCAGGATACAAAAAAAAAAACGGTCATACACACAAGTGTCAGAATCTTCAACTCGATGAAGGTGGACACTCGAAAAAAAAAAGAAGAAGAATGAATTGAGTCTTTGGTCAATGATGAGTGGTTATTGGAAAAATAGCCAGTCTCTATGGGGTTTTTTTTTTTGTTCTCTCTCTCTCTATCTCTCTCTCTCTCTCTCTCTCTCTCTCTCTCTCTCTCTCTCTCTCTCTCTTGTGTTTTAGGACAATACATTTTGGATTAAATTGATTGATCAATTGATGTAATATCTTCAAAATGTGTTTTGTTAGAACTTCATTGCGCATTGTCAAAGTCATTCGCCACTCCTGTTGATTTCACTGGCTTTCTCTGTGCCTGCTATTCACGAGTTGGCTGTCTATCCGCCACGCTTCGATGCCTACTCTTCACGAGTTAGCTGTCTGTCTGTTCGCCACGCTTCGCAGTAGATGGTGTGGAACTGTCAGGGTTTGAAACATTCACAGAGTGATTCACACGTGGGCGAAAAGTACGTGCAAGAAGTGGGACATGCTCGCTGAACATTGGATAACAAGAAGCTGGCCCACTTGGTTGTTTCAAAGGAGAGCCTAGGTTTTCTCTCTCTCTCTCTCTCTCTCTTCTCTCTCTCTCTCTCGCTCTCTCTCTCTCTCTCTCTCTCGCGGTGTGCAGTAACTATGGTGCCCGGAACTGGCTAATGACCTGCGCGAGCAAACAGGACACCGACAGGTGAATAATGGTTTAAACGAAGTGAGATGTTTATCTTTCCCCTCTTAGGCAACGATTTGACCGAAGTACGAATGCTGTTCCAAACACTAGCGCATGAATAAAGCCCGACGCTCTGTATCAAACAATAAAATACTGAAGGGTCACGTCAAGTTTGTCCATCGGTAACACAAAATACAGATTTTCATAGGGAATGAGAGTTAATAATAAAAAAAGAAAGAAAAAAGTGGGGGGGAAATGGGAGGATGGAGGATTCACACGAAGAAGAAGGAGAAGGAGAAGAAGAAGAAGAAAATGAAAGGAAAAAATGTGGAACAAAAATTGGAGGTTGGAGGACCAAAAAAAAACTGTTCCCTGGATTGGATCAGAGAGAAGAGGGAAATAAATCATCTCTCTCTGGGCATGCTAACTTCAGCACATTGACTCCGCACATCGACCAGTGAGGAAGATGATTCACGGATAGCGACATTCACTGAGGGGGCCTCCCTCCCCCTCTGCTTCCCTTTCCTCCACCCCCCCTCCTCTCTCCCCGTGGATTCGCACAGAGTGGCCTGCCTTCGGTGTGAGATTGTAGTGGCGTCGTTTATCATCTGGACAGCTGGACAACCATCAACGTGTCACTGGACTTCACGGAAATGCCTGTGCAGAGGGGGATCCACTGCGGGATCCTGTGTCATTATCAATAGATTGATTCTGTCATGTTCATCACCCACTGGGGCCGGAATAGCTCAGTCGGTAGAGCGCCGGACTCGTAATCCAAGGGTTGCGGGTCCGAATCGCCGCCGGGCCGTTTCGGTACAGGGGATTTTTTTCCCTCGGAGTTAACATTGGTTCTGACTCCATTTCCCATACCGTCCTTCGAATGAGACTATAAACCGACGTTCCGTGTGTGAACGCACGCATAACATCTTGCACACACGTAAATTCCCATCACCAACTTTCGGAAGAGAAGGCCAGTTTGGCCATTGGTATGGTTGACACGTTACACATATAGCATGCACCTTCCCCGAAGATGGAGTATGGCTGTCTTAATGGCAGGATAAAAAAAACGGTCATGCACACAAAACTCCACTCCCTTTGTTGGGTGGATGGGATTAATACTTGCCTATCCATATGGGCAATGTTCGCAGGAGTATCAGCCTGCGTACGCAGAAGAAGACGAAGAATCATCGACAGATTTGGAGGGGAGAGGACAGGTACTTGAAAAGAGTAACATCGATAATAGGAGACAGCCTTTAGTCTCACAAAAAAACTGATCACATAAGAAAGATGGTATTCGTAGCAGTAAAAGTGATCTTAACAAAGAGGCAGCTTTTCATGAAAAAACATACCATTTTCTGAACAGGAGTAGTATTTGACCACGACAGAAAACAATTTTCTGTATAAAAATTGTCTTCACTTGTGAAAAAAAAATTCACCATGAAAAGAAGTTTTTTGTCACAAAAGTTACAATCCATGACAGTAATTTTCATCAAGAGGAGACATTTCTAATATTTTTTTTTTTCAAATGTGAATGGAAAATTAAGGGAAAGCCTAGCGCTCTGGGCGCAACCACCAAGTCTTTTCTCCCTTGAGGATTTTGATAATTAATCTAACACATCATTTATTGCTTTTTTCGTTTGTTGACCTGATTTCTCTTTGTTGTTTGCTGCTTTTTTTATTGGAGGTAAATATTTTCCTCGCCTGTTTACAGCCTTCAGGAAGTCCAGTGTAATCAGCTTGGTTATGAAGAAAATGTTTGTCTGAACGAAAATGAGCAATTGTCATTATAGAAAATGTAATTTCTGTCATACAAAGGGTGAGTATCTTCATGCAAAATGTCATCATCTGATGGCACATGCCGTTTTCATGTAAGAAGTTGTATCCTTCTTGCTGATTCTAGAAAGAGCATTTTTATTGTAACAAAGACAATTTTCATCATAAAAAGTGTCAGGTTCGTCTTGAAAATAACATAACGTGATAAGAAGACTTTCATCATAAGTGTAATTTTCTTCATTTAAACAAAATCTTGCCTCTCCCCCCGCACCCCTCACCCCCACCCACACCCACCCCTCACCCTTCATCCCCCCCCCCTCCCACTCCATCCCACCCCATCTCCACCACCATCACCACCACCACCACCCCCACCACCCCCAAAAAAAACGCAGTGGAAACAAGAAAGAAACGCGTGGCGCCATTCGATAGTGACTAGCTTTCGTTGGGGAAAAGAAATCTGAGTTTCGCATGCATGCGTCACTGTGCTGCGCTCTTGTAATTGTTTGCTAACGTGCATGAGCAAATGAAAACAATCACTATCATATCTATGCCTCAGCTATGTCCACTGTGCACGCACAGTTTTCCATATCAGAGTTTTCCGGTCGAGGACGATTTTGCCACTAAATTGAATTATTTCGTTGAATGTTCAGCTCATCGGAGTGGCTGTGGTTTTTTTACAGCTACATCAAAATCCCTCCATTTTGTTCTTCCTTTTCGTGGTATTTCTCATGTGGTCTCGATTGTTGGCTTGCGTGTAAACAACTGCATTGAATTCAGCTGAACTTCACCCGCCAAAGTCAGAGGATTGCGGAGGGCAGAAACGGAAGAAGGAGGAGAGGGGGAGGTGTGGAGGGGGCTGGCCGAAAGCCGTATTAATTGGGAGAGCTTTGACATCGTCCAGTTTGCGATCCCAGCGATGTTGTCTTCGTTCTTCCTCGCCCGATCTTTTGGTTCGTGATCCCAAATCAGTGAGATCCGTGAATCTCGCCGGACCTGGTTCACGAAGAAAAAGACGATTGCTCTCACGTTCTGCACGTTCTGTCACCGCGTTCTGGTAGTTGTTTGGATACGTGCAAAAGGGAAGTAATCGTACAAAAGCTCTCCTAAACTGGAAATCAGTGTGTGGACAACGCTTCTGGGATGGAATCAGTTTGTGGTTGTTGATCTAAATTTCCATTCTTGGTTCTTGAGTTAACATTTTGGTTCCACACAACTGAAATATTCAAGTTCACAATACTTTGGATGTTAATAAGTGAAATTCCAGACAATAACGCTACAAAGATTGATTTCACAGCCCATTCAACACAGTTCCCATGTTCAGTAGGCCTAGTGATAGAGCTGTGTGCCAGCAGCAGCAGTGTTGCAGGTGGCTGTCCCTCCCTCAAGTGAAGATCATTCTAACTTCAATCAAGAATCAGTTCTTAATTCGTCATACTTCTGCGAAACAGATTGTGGACTATGGGCCCCAGTTAAGAGAAACTGTGGGGCGTGCAAAGTTCGCGATCTAGATTCACGAACCTGTGATTCGTTCAGTTAAGAATGGCCTTAAACAGCACATCAATGCGACAGGGCAGCAAACTTCGCCTTCTTTTAAAGTTAAACGCCAACGGAAATCAAACTCGCAGCGTAGTGACTAGGAACTCAATACTGTATCCACAGAAGTAGCCAGACATCAGCTGTCCCTCTTGGAGACCGGTGCCATGGCTCCTATATGCCAGTCACACGCTTCGTACCCCCAGAGGAAAGGCCCCCGTCAGATGAACTCGGAGGCGGAAAGGCTCCAGTCAAGAGAGATGGGGAGGAAAGGCGTTAGTTAACGAAGACGTGCCGGTGGCACTTAGACAGGCCTTCGTCAGGGACTGTGGGCAAATTTCAGCATTAATCTGAGATGTGTGGAAAGAGAAGGGAAGAACGGCGAGGAGCATGAGGCAGGAAAAGAGAGGAAAGAGTGGGGGGGGGGGGGGATTATTAAATCTGTGTGATCGAAAGCAATGCAGAGAATGAGACAGGCACAGAGAGAGAGAGACAGACAGACAGACAGACAGACAGACGACAGACGAACAGCAGTTAGCGGAGACGTCCCCATGGCGATTTGAATGGGCACGTTACATGTTATTGGAACAGCAGCATTCCAAGTTGTAATGCTACCAGTGAATTGGGTGATCTGTTTACTAGAAGCAAATTGAGAGAGAGAGAGAGAGAGAGAGAGAGAGAGAGAGAGAGAGAGAGAGAGAGGAGAGAGAGAGAGAGAGAGAGAGAGAGAGAGAGAGAGAGAGAGAGAGAGAGAGAGAGAGAGAGCAGCAGCAGCAGCAGCAGCAGCGAAAAAGAGGAATGATGTAGGATTTCAAATATAAAAAAAAAAGAATCTGAAAATCATCTGTAAGCACGTTCATTTTAATTTTTTTTTTAAAGAAAAAACATCAACGTCATAGAACTGCATCATTAAGAATCGATCCGCGGGTCAAAATATGCGGACTAGGCCATTGGAAGCTGATGGCTCTGTCCACACGAGCGTCCACAGGAACCATGGGATGTCAGTGAAGGCTTTAATATTTGTATGAAAATGCTGCCTTTCCGTTCTCCGCCTCCCCCTCCACATTTGTCCATCCTCCCCACCCCCCCCTTTCCCCTCCACCACCACCGTTTTTAAATCATTTTCGCAAACGCATTCCATAATGATGAAAGAATTGATGACGTGTACTTTTCCTTCATGGTTTATTCATTCCGTACAGTTGATGAGTTCGTATTAATGTCCCCCACACGTGCTGGCATCGTAGGCGAGCAGACGCGGAACTGTATCCTCATAACATATTTCTGTCAGGCAAGTTCGGGCCCGCTTCTTCAGGGAGATTACTTAGTCTTAGTGCAACGCAGCACTTAGTTTTTTGTTGTTGTTGTTTATTTGTTCTGTTTTGTTATTCTTGTTGCTTTTTTGTTTTTGTTTCGTTTTGTTTTTGTCTGGATATGCCCGCTTCTTCAGGGAGATTTACTTAGTCTTAGTGCACCGCAACAGTTAGGTTTTTTTCCTCTTTTTTTTTTTTTTTTTTTTTTTTTTTTTTGTTATTCTTGTTTGCTTTTTTTGTTTTTTTTTTGTTTTGTTTTATTTTTGTCTGGATATGTTTTTATTTAACCTACAAAGTGGTTCTATCTACGGACTTTTTTCAGGGACAACTTTTTTGTCGTTTTTGTGTTGTTTGTTTGTTTGTATTTTTAACGTGATGCTCTAGTCCCCTGCTGCCTGCAGAACCTGGTTTACTGTCTCATCCAAAAGGCTAGCTCTCAGATCCCCTAAGTTCTAGCGGAAAGGGTCAGAGAAAAAGAAAGCTCCCTTATACCTATCTTACACCAAGCAATACCGCCAGCACTACAACACATTATGATGGGCATCGAAAATGCCATTTTTTATGTTGGGGGCTAGCGTGACTCGAACTGGCAACTTTTGCTCGTGGTCCCTGTGCTCTAACCAAATGAGTCGAATAGGCACCCAGGTTTGTGGTTCATCTCTCCGTCCTTGCGATTGGTGCATGATACGACTGCCTTTCACCTGTTGCCAAATACCCATTCCTTTTTTTTAACAAACCAGCCGACAGCAATGTTGGAGATGATGAATTGTACACAAAGCAAAGGACCAATAAATAGCAATTACTATTAATGGTGCCTGGAGAAAAAAAATAGTAGCAGCTCATGATCAGAGACTAGATGATTTTATGTATTAAAGTACACAACCAGAAAAGCTTAATCAAACGCTAGGTTGGTTTTTTTCTGTCTTTTTTTTTTACCTTCCTTTCCTTTTTTCTTTCTTTCTTTCTGCGTATGCAGGCTGATACTCCTGCGGACACTGCCTGTATAGACAGGCAGTGGAGTTTTGTCTGTATGACCGTTTTTTATCCCGCCATTAAAGCAGCCATACTCCATCTTCGGGGAAGGTGCATGCTATATGTAACGTGTCATCCATACCAACGGCCAAACTGGCCTTCTCTTCCGAAAGTTGGTCATGGGATTTTACATGTGTGCAAGATGTTATGCGTGCGTTCACACACGGAACCTCGGTTTACAGTCTCATTCGAAGGACTGTATGGGGCATGGAGTCAGAACCAATGTTAACTCCAAGGAAAAAAATCCCCATGTACCGAAATTCGAACCCGCAACCCCAGGATCACGAGTCCGGCGCTCTACCAACTGAGCTGTTCCGACCCCCGTTCTTTTCCTATTCTTAGTATTTGGCTGCGCCATCGCGTGGTTTTTTATGAATTTCATCGCGATTCATACTGATCAAACAGCTCTGTTCACCCTGCGTTCGTCCTGCTACCCTCTCTTTCTTCTCACAGACTGTGATGACCTCACTGTCACTGGCCTGCCGACACAGGGCCACCTGTCCTGTGTACTGTGGTGGACTTGATCCCTCATATAACCGAAAGCAGCACGCGGTTCTAGAGCATTCTCATTTTCTGCGGCAATACTCTGGAATTATATATATTTCACTCACCTTTGCGTCTACGTCATGCCCCCTCCTTCCCGACTTTCAAGTCTGCTCTTAAAACGTATCTCTTCAAACGCCATTTGGAGGATACAAAAATTACTAATTACTACATCACTTGTTTCCCCCACCCACTCCCACAGTTTGCTCGTGTACAAAGAGCTGATCACCGGTCATATAGTGTGTTTTAGTATCCTGTGTGTGTGGTGTGTGTGTGTGGTGTGTGTGTGTGTGCGTGTGTGCGCGCGCGCGCGCAAGTGTGCTGTGTGCGTGTATGCATGTGTGTGTGTGTGTGTGTTGTGTATGAATGGGGAGTGTGATGTGTATGTGCGTGCGCGCGTATGTGTGCATGTATGCGTGTGTTTATGAGAGTGAACGCATGTGTGTACGAGTGCTCGAGTATGAGTGTGTGTGTGTGTGTGTGTGTGGTGTGTGTGTGTGTGTGTGTGTGTGTGTGTGTGTGTGTGCGCTCGCGCGAGCGCGCACATGTGGGTGTGGGGTGTGTGCGCGCGCGCGCGCGCGCGTGTGTGTGCGCGTACGTGTGTGGGCGTGTGTATGTCTGTGTGTGAGTGTGTAAGTTTTGAGTATATGTGAGGGTATGGTGTGTGTTTGTATTGAGATGCGTGTATTTGTGTATTTATGTAAAGTGCGTACGTTTTGTGTGTTGTGGCGCGCGGCACGCGCGCCCGTATGTGTGTGTGTATGTGCGTGAGTACGCAAGCGCGCGCCTTGTGTGTGCGCTTGTGTGTGCATGTGTATGTGTGCGCGCGTATTTTTGTGTGTTAATTATACTTCTTTGCTTTGAATGAAAAAACGTTGGTATTCTGTTCATAATGTTTTCTTAAATGTCAGTACAACTTTGAGTTAATCTGACAATAAATGGTTTCAGTCAGTCAGTGTGTGTATGTTTATGACTCGTGGACGCAGAATTGTGAGTGTGTGTGTGTGTGTGTGTGTGTGTGTGTGTGTGTGTGTGTGTGTGGTGTGTGTGTATTTCTGCTATTTTTTTTTCTTTAGATGTTTGAATTGTAAAATTTCTTGTAAAGCTCCCTGTAGACTACGTTGTTAGGATGGGCGCTATAGAAAGTGTCCTCATTATTATTATTATTATTATTATTTATTTATTTATTAATTAATTAATGGGAGGGGCACCCATCGTCTTTTTCCCTCTCCTTTCACCTGTTCATATTGCATTGCATCTCACTCTTCTGGGGAGGGGGGGGGGGGGCGGCAAATTGCCTGGTCCAGGATGGGAAAAGGGGGTAGGGAGGAGAGGGTGACAGGTGCCCTTGTCTTCAGGGTGCTTGCCGTAGTCCTGCTGTTTGCACTGACCAAAAAGAGGGGGGGTGTGCGTGTATGGTGTGTGTGTGTGTGTGGGTGTGGTGTGTGTGTGTGTGGTGTGTGTGTTGTGGTGTGTGTGAGTGAGTGTGTGTGTTGTGCGTGTGCGTGTGTATGTGCGTGTGCGCGTGCGTGCGTGCCTGTGTGTGTGTGTGTGCGCGCGCGCGCGCGTATGTGTGCGTGTGTGTGTGTGTGTGTGTGTGTGTGTGTGTGTTGGGCATGAGTTGTGTGGGTGTGGGGGGGGACGAGGGAGGGGAGAGAGTATCTTGTCGCCTAAAGCTGGAACGAGCGAACGAGGAGTAGGGTTTCCAAAACAAAAGTCCTCATTGCTACTAGGGAGTTTGGAAAAGTCGATAAAAAGAAAAAAAGGTTTGAATGAGCTGGTGGGAGGGAGGAAGGATATGCTGAGTGTGCGTCCGAGACGTTTGGGCTTTGGTTGTTGTGTGTTGTGATTGTTGTGTTTCACGCTAAATCTGTGACTGTCTTTTGTAAAGGAAAACGTTTCTTTTTCCCTTTTGCTGACCTCTGGGTGAGAGTCTGAAAACCACTCCCACCCCTCTATAGTCCGCCCCTGCTCCTGCAGCTGTTAGAGTCATTACCCGTAGGTGCTTTTAGTCGTGGATCGGCGTGTCTGTCGGTCTGTCTGCTTGTCGCAAGATGACTCGCTAATGGTACAGCAGATTCCATCCAACTTTCGAGGGACCCGTTCAGGGAGCGCAAAATGAGGTTGAACAAAGCGCCGCCAAATGCCAGTCATGCAAAACCCGATGAAGGGGTTTAATGTTCGTTGAAGGGGAAAGCCGTTTCGTCAAGCGAAGTTATGTTGTTTCATCGGAATATCAAGAAGTAAGAGGCGTAGAGGAACCCCCGGCCAGTTTCATTTTTTTGCTAACGGTGTCATGGCAGCTGTCATGTCGCCTGTTTGTTGTGCGTCCTTTTACCTGGCTCGATTCTATTTTATTGTAACTAATTGTAGTGCCAGCTCCCTACAATGACTTTTGAACTCAGTCGCCATTACTTTAATGTATTCTGGTGTAACTTTCTGCTTGATGTTTGTGACTTTTTTAAGATTTGTGCGGTTGCTCGTTTTGTTTGTCTTGGTCTTGGTTCGTAGTAAGTGCTGCTTGTGTGTGTTGCCTTTGTAACGCGACTGCAAATGCTGAGCGCGATCCCATTTCCCCTACCACCCCACTAACCACTTTTCACTTACACAGAGAGCAGGTGACTGTAGTAGACCCCGGGATTTTAGGAGTTGATTGTCGAGGATGGAGCCACGAGAGAGACCCGGTCTCCGTTTTTTTTTTATTTTCTTTTTTTTTTCTTTTTTCTATGGAAGTTGGCTTCTGGTAGAATTTTGAATGTGTAGTGATGATGAGAAGAGCTAAACACACGTGCAAGACAACACAGACTTAGACTCGTGTCTTTCACAATTGTTTTACTCTTACTTAAAGAACTGTGAACCGCTCGCAGGTGATTTGGCGATTTTAGTCGCTGAGTCTCTTTGGTGTTTTTTTGTTGTTTTCACTCTCTTTGCTCATGCATTAATAATCCCACAATGCCTACGGTTCTCACTCGATACTATATTGCTCTCGTATGACCACTGATGGCGTCCTCTCCTTGTTTCTCATCGGCTCTCTCTTCTCGCTGTTTTCTTTCATCTCCTTTATTGTTCATGTCCCCCACCGTTTGTTATAGTGACTCATCCTTTTCATTTTTTTCTCATTTTGATTTGTTGTACCCACCCTTGTTACACCCCACAGTTCTCTTTTTTTCGCCCGTATCTGTTTGCTATTTTTTTTCCCCCTGAGGACCTGGTGGTTGGCAGCAGACCGGTTCCCTTATATCTCCGTCTTTAGATCATCAATCATGGACTGATCTTGAACGCGATGGTTTTCTCAGTTCCTGTTGTTCGATTTTCGACATTGGGCCGCATAGCCACCGTACAAATCCGGCGGGTAATGCGTCTTCTGGGAACGATTTTTTTCTTTTTGTGTGTGCGACGACTGGCCCTGCAATCAAACCTGATTTGCGTTGTGGATTGTGAAGCAGAGAGAAAAAAAAGTGCAGGCAATAGACTGCAGGTGTTAAGTAGTTACTTTTCTGTTTTTCATCATGTCTATTGATTTCCGTAATTTACAGCACGCGTTTTAAAGTACGCGAATCCCCTAATCGCCGCGTTTTGGTCACCTATGAGTAGGTTTTCTTGTAAGTTCTTCGCCTGGGGAGCTGGCTGTGTATATGTTAAGTGGTTTTTGCCACCGGTCGTTCTTCACTTTGCTCGCTCGCACCACGCGAACGAACGCACACTGACGGGAACACATTCTCGGGTCGGTCAAAGAGAAACGGATTAAGGGCGCAACGATAGCCAGATAACGGCCAATTGCAAATGGTCAACAAAAAGAGTTCGTTTAGAGGAAAACCCGCCAATGAAGCAAAAAGTCAGAAGCAAAATAAAAAAGATGACTTTAACAAAAAATAGAAAAAATGTCCCAATTGGGAAGCCGATTGCATTAAAGGATTACGATGGTAGTAGTATGACCACAAGGAAATGTAAATGAAATGAGCTAGGAAAGGTAGATGGGAAAACTCGGGAAACGACGCACTCTGGTCACCTACGATGAAGTAAGGCAACCCCACTCCACACACACACACACACAACACCCTGCCACAACCACAGGTCCCATATTTTTTATCCCTCGCACGCTAGCACCGACACACACCACACCACGCACACACACACACACATCCCACCAACACCCAAGTACCACACACCGACCGACCACATCCCACACTGTCAACACAGCCACATAGTATGTCTAGGATCAGACCCTGAGAAGAGCAGAGCGAGGACCTTAGGTCTGTCCTTCAGTCTTTACAGACCAATCTAACCGATCAGGCCATGTCCAATGGCTCTATTTTTTTTATGATAGAAAGCAATCCCAGACGCCCATGTTTCTGAGTGCCCCCCGTCAGATAATGCCTACTAGTGTTGTGAACTGCGCTCTAGTCGGGTAACAAACAGACCAATATTTTTTTTTCACATATTTTTTTGTTAGATTTGGACCCTTCTGAAAGCATAAACGGTAGATAAATAACACACTGAGGGCCTGCGGACGGGATTGTGTGAAAATTGAGCAGTCAAAGAGAGGGCCGATGAAAGAGCTGGTGGTGTGTAACGGAGTGCAAAGCAGAGGAACTCGGCCAAGTCCTGTTGATGGCTGTTTTGAGTGGCCAATAGCACGGTGTGTGGCAACGGCCGTGGTCGGATGTCACCGAACATGTAGCGCCAGGGGATGGAGATGGAAGGGAGGAGGACCAGACAACGGGGAGGAAGCCAGCTTTTTTGTTCACCGTGGGAGTCGGGGCTGTGTGGGCCTCACTGCGCTAGTGTGCAGACACGAGAGTCGCAGCTAGTTCCAGCCCTCTTCTTCAATGGTCTCTCCTCTTTGACACTTCATTTATCCCTTCGATTATCAGCTAGTTGTGTGGTGCCAACCTTTGGATATGGCTGGAGCGCTTAATGGACGTCAGTCAGCAGGCATCATGTGTTCGCTACCTCCTGCTTGATTGGAGAAGCTGTGTGTAACCCGCAATAGTGTGGCTTGGGATGCCATGACGCCCTTTTTTTTTTTTTGGTATATTTTACGCCCTCCTCAAGACGCGTGGTATCCTCTGTGTTCCTTTCACGACCTGGTATGTTGTGTGGTAGGCAGGACACGTCGCATTGAAGTAGCACCTGCCTCTATGCTTGTCTCGATCAGCGCACTCACTTCCCTTTTCCTCTTATTTGCCTCCGTTTCACAGCAGACCCAGCCCATATTATTAGTATTTTTTCATTTGGCACACACCACACACACACACACCACACACCTACACATGCATTTTCCTTCCATTTTTTTTGGCTGCTGCTCGGCTATGTGTCGCGTTTCATCTCGTGGTCACTGGATTTGTCTTTTTGCGTCTTACAGACACAGTAACCCCCCAACAACATTCACATTTCACTGTACACGGTTAACCGAATGACTGGCCCCACTCACCATCGTACCTATTCAACATTTATTCTTATGTTAAAAATGTATATGCGTGATGGGTTTTTTTTTTTATTCTAGCTGTCGTTATGAACGTGTTATACCACTACAAGCGTACGAAGAGTTGATTTATCCGCTAAGGTTATTCTTAAAGTAAGATGCATTCCCCGTGTGACCTTCGCGAGGTCCTACCACATAGACGCGACAGATTGTATTCTGACCCAACGCGTGCGCTGCTCGTGAATGGACCAGCTTTCGTTTCGGGCCTTCGTTGGGCGGACACCGCCGAACAAGGAAGATTCGGCATGTCAATACTTCTAGCTTCTACTGAATTCTCAGTCCCGGGGCCTAGGGATTGGATCTCAGCGGTAAACGATGACAGGTATGATATCAAATTGTTGTACGGGTTCAGGCACCTTGTGGTATTCGGGCTATATGTTAATCATGATTACGGTGTGGATCCTGCTAGTTCAGTTGGACTTACTGAGCTACCGGTGTTAACTAATATCCGTGTCTCGGTCACTCAGTTCTCTCTCTCTCTGCTCCTCTCTCCCTCTCTCTGCTCTTATCTCTCTCTCTGCGCTCATCTCTGAATTCTTCTACTCTCTCGGTCCGTCGTCGTCATCGTCGGTCGTCGTCGTCTTTGACTTATACTTGTTTTAGATTCTCTAGAGTTTCCCTAGCCCCCCGCTACGCTGAGTCCCTTTTGTCCTTGGTCATACTTTCAAGGTGGTACGCCCCTTTCCAAGTGCTACCGTGGACGGTCCTAGCATATTGATGTCTCTAAAACCAGGTCTCAGGACACCGATCCCGTCTCCTCCCCTCCCCCGTCGTACCACGTGATAGATATGGCTTATCTTAATACATGAAATAAACAAATTTCATTCTCTCTCCGCTCTCCTCTCTCTCTCTCTCTCTCTCGATCCTCTCCTTTGGAGGACGTTACACCTTCAGAGAATCGTGCCTTAGCTGGCCAGCCATGCCACGTTCGTGCTATTTTCCACGAATTGTGACATCTTTCGCTCAGGGCAGTGTCTCGGGAGGGGCATGCTGGCTGGGGCGTTAGCACGCGACTCTGATTGCGGGCTGATCTGAAACGGTCAGCAGTCAACGGCCCTGTCCGCCCGCGTTGATTGGGTTTGCGTCTGCTTGATTGCCAGGACCATTTTTCTCACCCTGATTGCCGTCTCATGGAAGCGAAGAAACGAAGGGGAAAGGGAAAGGCCAGGGGTGACGGTGGGGGGGGGGGGGACTGACGGATGGGACCAAGGTGGGAGGGCGGTTGGTGGGGAGGGAGGGGGGCAGGGGAAATGAAGGAGGAAGATGTAGACGGTACCTGAAGACAGAGGAGAAGTCGCTGGATGAATGATCCACTTTCGCTGCCTGGGTTTCCTCCAGTACGACGAACAATGGCAACAATGGCGGAGCGACCGCGTTTGATTGAAGATTTATCCATTACTTCCAGATCAAGTGCCGTTGTTTTATAGCCCAGCCGACTTCGGGGACCGGATGGAGGCATGAATCCAGTGAATGGCCAGCGAGTTTCGGCGTTCTGACAGCTGGTGACAGTTCCATGAATAAATCCATGATCAGAAATCGAAATTAAAACAGGTTTCATAATCTCTCTATGTGGTGCGTGTGTGTCTCTCTCTCTCTTTCTCTCTGTCTGTCTCTCTCTCCTCTCTCTTGTCTCTCTGTCTTCTCTCTCTCTCTTTCTCTCTCTCTCTTCTCTCTCTCGCTCTCTCTCTCTCTCTCTCTTTCCTTCTCCTCCTCCTCATTCTCCTCCCGCCTTCTTCCTCCCTCCTCCTCTTCTCTCTTCCATACATACATAAATGGCATACATACATATCTAACAAACGCACAAATTGTATGATATATATATATATATATATATATATATATATATATATACGTACTACATACCTTAATGCATTAATCCAACACACACATACATACATACTTACGTCCATACATTACATATATACATGCATATGTAGTGACGTATGTACGTATATACAGACAGACCGACAGACAGACAAACAGACAGACAGACAGACAGTAAGCACGGACAAGACAAGCACAGGTACGATTATATACATGCATGTACGTGTGATCCGGCCAACAAGGTATACTTCACACATTTGCTACAGAGAAGACTATTGTTTTTTGGGGGGTCTTGTCTATGTGACTGTGTCTATTCCAAAAATGTAACAGAAGAAAACGGTGGGGGAATGATAGAGAAGACTGTTGTTTGGGGGTCTTGTCTGATGTTTGGTGACTGTTCCTGTTGTCTATTCACAAAATACAACAGAAACGGTGGGGAATGATCATTCATGTGATTTCACAGGATTATTTTGAAGGATCAGTACCTAACAGGCGTCCTCGTAATTCAACACTAACAAAATGCTTATTAAGGAAAACCCGTTTTCGCAAACGAATTCGAGAGGGGGGACGTAAGGGTTTTTTTTGTCTTCTCGTTCAAGGGGGACGGCTTAAGCGCGCATAGTTCATGGCCCTTTGAACCGCCACGCGTATTCCTGCGTTGTCTTCAAGTTTTAGCTGGTCTTCAATGCGTGCTTTGTTGACCATTTTGTTGTTGCTGGTTTCTGTTTTTAAGACGGCAGGGTCACTAAACAATTCATTATCATGACTTCAAGCATGTACATGTGAAGCTTGTGTGGCTGTTTGGGTTGATGGTTTACATGTATATGTGAAGTTTGTGTGGTGTTTGGGTTTTGGTGGTTTATATGTGTATGGAAGTTTGTGTGGTTGTTTGGGTTTGGTGGTTAGATTATATATATAGATATTATAGATATTTATATATCTCTATGTTGATATATCTATATATTGTGGGGGTGTGTGTGGTGTGTGTGTGTGGGTGTGGTGAAAAGTTTTGTGTTGTTGGTTGGGTTTTGTGATTTATATGCGTATGTGAAGTGTTGTGTTGGTTGTTTGAGGTTTGGTGGGTTATATGTATATGTGAAGTTTGTTGGTTGTCGGTTTTTGTTTGGTGGTTTAATATGTATCGGAAGTTTGTTGGTGTTGGGTTTCCTGGTTGGTTATATGGATATGTGCAGGTTTGGTTGGGAGTTTTTGATATGTATATGGAATTTGTTTCGGTTGTCTGTGTGTTGTTGGCTGTTGGTGGGTCGGGGCTGTTAAGCCGGCTCGTGCCCCGAGTGCCAATCTGAAATTAGGAGAGCAGTTCTTGCTGTCATTAGTGGACACCCGTCCCTTTAGTGGTATGTTGCCTGTTGGCGCATTTGTCTGGGTGGTTAAGACAAAAGAGCTGGCCGGAGGAGTAGGAGCGGGCTCGGGGGGGGCTGAGGGAGTAGCGGGACACAACCCGCCCGTACGAGACCAAGGGGGGGGGTGTTTTTTTTTTTTGTGGGGGGGGGCCCAAAGCAAAAAAAAACAGTACAGCCGAAGCGCGCTGCTCCTTTTTTTTCGTTTCCCTCTTCGCCCTCCCTCCCTTGAAGTTTTTAGGGAGGTCTTCCACGAGGCCATTACTCTGCAGCTAAAAACGGCAGTCATGGGAGGGGCAATCTTTACTTGTAACTGGGGGTTTTTTATCTCTGGGCCCGGTTACCTTCATGCTTTTCGTTTTGCCCACTATTCCCCACCGGTTATTTCTGCTCCTAAATTGGACTTTTATGTCCCCAGTGGAGTAATTGTCTTACTGAGAGTACCGGCCCGCAACTTTGGTATGTCTATGGGTTTTTTTCATGGTTTGTATTGAGCGCAACGTGTTGTTCTGTTATTCCGCTATCAGAGTGCCTGCTTTATCCCCTTGTGTAGAAGATTTTGGTAGACGAAAATCGCTTTGATGGCGGCAGGCCCCCCCCTATACTTTGACGTAGCGAGGCGAAGATTTGGTTAACCATCTGCTTAGCGTCCCTGTTTTGGTAAGTTTTACTGGTGATAGAAGGATAGAATGGGGGGTCCGGTTAGTTACTGGCTCCGGGCCCAGCGCAGACAATAGTCCAGGGGAGTCCGTGCCATAGTCGAGGAGTTTGCGCCAGGACACGAAAGCAGTTCCGAACTTGCCCTAACTATGGTTGTATGAACAGAGCGAACACACCCACGACGATATTCAGTTGTAGCACCCTATGAGTCGACATTCTGTTTAGATGAACCCAGTAGCGTATTAGCGGCGGGTACTCTGTTACGCTCCTTTCTTTCCACACCATCCGTGTTTTTGTGTTGTCGTTTTGTGTTTGGTCATTGCCTTGTTGTGTTGTCCGGTCACCTTCGCATGTTTTTGAATCCGCAAATTGTTAACTTCTCGACTGCCTTTTTTCCTTTATTGCCGGCCCGCCCCCTCTCCACACTTTTTGTCCTCCCCACCCTTTTGCTTCGCCTTTTCATGCCCCCCCCCTGTGTCCTCTCTTCATTTTCTTTACACGGGGTTCTTCCTCGGCTATGTCCGAGTAGACGCGCAACGCCCCCATCCGCCCCCGGGGCTTTCCCTGCCTTAGCGGCCTCGCCCTACTTTATATTTTTTTTTCCGCTCGGCTTCCACAACCGCCGACGCCACATGACCCCTTTTATACGGGAAGGACATTTTTTATATTTTTTTTTTATGTCCATATGCCAGGTTGTCGATTGATTGGTGGTCAATGCCTCACTCAAGTGTGATGGAGACAACTCGCCTACTGTTGTCGACACGGCCGGATGGGGATGCACTTAGGGATACATTCAATCCATGCCCGCGTTTCGCCACCGAGCCGAGCGAGCGCCGTTGGTTTTTGACCTAGGGGCAGACAGGTCCGGCTTTCTTCGAGGAGTGCAAATCAAGCCGCCAATCGCGCTGATGGGATCCGTTAGCTCGTTTTACGTGAGGTACCGATAGCCGTGCGGCGTACCCAAAAACCGAAGAGTGATTTGCGTTTTCGCTCTTGAGGACGTTTCACAGTCGTGTGCTGTGAGACACTCACAACGCAGGGTTTATACCCATGGATTTGCCCATAGCCGCGGCTAGCAGTTTTGGTGTACAAACACGACAAACGCTGGACGGGAATCAACCCAAATAGAAATGAGTACAGGGCATAGTTAAATGATGGAGAGAAGAGGATATATCGATTAAAACGTATATAAGAGCAAAAGAAACAGAAGGTGGAAGGCGATTGTTTATAGTACATTGGCGCTGTTCGAGTGGTAGAGAGAGAGAAGAAAAAAATATTACCATACGGAATCCCATTTGTGTATTCTAAACCCACAATATTTATTGATCCCGAGATTGTTCCGTCGTTTTTGGGTTGGTTTGTTTTTTTGCATTCCCAGTCTCTGCGACACCTCAGATTTGGTATGTCGTGCGCTTGTTTGCAACCACGTCGTCACTTCCGAAACACCGTCCCGCACTTGAGTCGCGTAGCCCGCGCCAGCCGGACAGCGCCATACACGGGACGCCATCAACCCTATGCAACAGTGTTCTCTTTTTAAGATTCCCCTTCCTGATCGCAAATTGTTTTTGGTCCATGTTATTGTATGTTTAAGGGACCCTGCACTTCTTGCGACGTCCTCCCGGGTGGCTGCTCACGTGGGCCCCTCTTTGTTTTCTCATCTATAATACGCAGGACAGCCCCCCCTACAACTCAGCACCCTTTCATGGACGATCATATATATTGCTTTCCTTCACTCCGCCCCTTCCTCTTCTTTCGCTTCTTATGCTTTCTCCTTTTCCCCTCCTTTTTTTCTTTTTTTTTTGTTTTCTTTTTTTTTTCCTTCCAGTGTTTTTTTGTGTGCTTCCGTCAGTCACGACAGGCCCCCTATGGACTCGCCGGACCCGGTGACCCGACGCGGAAACAAACACAAGGCCACCATCAGACGTGAGGAAACGCATCGACAACTGAGGTCACATGAGACAGGGCATAGTTGAAGGGCAGCAGAGCAGCAGAACTTGTGACATTTTTTTAAATGCTGATCGATTGAAAATCAGGATGATTAGATGATGCTTACAGGATTTCATTTCGCGTCTCTCTGAGACTACATGACAGGCTGTACGCCACGCTTCCTTTCATAGTATACCCGGTTTTTTTGGTCAACCACCGGCCCGAGAGATACAAGGCCGCTGCAGGGTGGTCAGAAATTGAGCAAACACTTCAGGAAAAAGAATACATTAAGTGGATGAAACTTCGACTGTGTGGTCCCGTCTTCCCCATCTGAGTCCGCAGCGCAGCAAACCTCAAACTCGGGTAGGAGCGGTTCGGGGCAAGAATGAAAAAAGAGAGAAAAGAAAAAAGAAAAAGAAAAAAGGAGGAAAAGAAAAAAGAAAAAAAACCAACCTGACTCGTGGGAGTCGAACAACGGACATCCCAGCCGGGAGTACGAGACGCTAACACTTCGCCACGGCGGGGGCTTTTTTTTGTGATGGTCCGAAGTTGGTTTCAAAAGTGAGATTGATGCAGGGCTTAATTAAAAACAAGTACTAAAGAAAAACATATAATAATAATACGTAAGACTAAAGGACAAAGAAAACTTACAAATGTGTTTTATCTAGCATGTGTTTTCTGCCTTTGCTATGGGGTATGATAACTTTCTTTTTAAAAAAAAGGTTCAATAGGGTGCGTTCCTTTGCTCCAGAGTAAACACGGGCTATTCAAAAGGACACTACCAGTTAAAACTCCACACCCACTGCCCTCTTAAACACCACCCATCACCCACCCCTCCCCCCCAATTCTCCCCCCCCCCCCACCACCCCCCCCCCCCCCCCCCCCCCCCCCTACTCCCCTACTGTCCCGGGATGGGAACAGGACTGTGAAAGGCAGTGCAGCCAGTCTGAGCCAAATACCCGACCCCAACTCCCAAGGGTTCCATGAAAGGGAATCGGCAGAAGAAACGAGTTGTCTCGTGGTGGGATGGGGCCTTAACCAAGGGAGACCCCAAGGACGAATAAAGGAGGAATCGTCCAGAGATGTCAAGTCGCTGAGGAAACCCGATCGTCAGGGAAAGAGAAGCAAAACCGTGCGCGAAGGAGCCCTACCCTGCACAAATACAAATTGCGTCCTTCTTCTGGAAACACACACACACACACACACACACACACACACACACAACCCACACACACACACACCACACCAACATTTAACATTCTGGCGTTCTTTTTAACTGGCGGACCGAGGGAGTTACCAAACAAAATCTCTAAAGAACTGCGAAAGGCATGCATATGTGCGGGAGCGGGATGGGGGTATGGGGATAGGGTGTGCGGGGATATAAGATTTTTATGTATTTTTTTTCCCCCTGCAAGCAGGCCATTTGTTCGTTTCAGCAGGTGCAGGGCTTATGGCAGAGATTCGCGTGCAGGCTAAAGAGTATGGTTCGGTACTCCCCCAACACGTTAGAGAACCAGAAGAAACAACCGACGAAAGGGAAAAAAAACCAGGATAAAAAGGGAAAGAATCGTTGACAATCACCCATTGAAAAACCAGGTTTCTCTCCTGAGAGAGGAGGATGTGAGAAAAAGAAAAGAAGAGAGAGAGCGACGTGGAGGCGAGAGGGGGGAGAGAGGGGGTATGGGAGTGTGGGAGTGAGAAGAAAAGAAAAGTCAGAGAGGACGAGAGAGGGGGAAAAAAGACACACCGCAGAGGCAGGGGTAGAAGGGGGTGTTAAACAAAAAACGACGCTGCTTTGCACAGGGTTGTTTGCGAGGGTTCAAAGATTTTAAAGGAGAGGCAACACAGAGAGGATAGGATATATTTTCATGTATTGAAGGTAGATGATTTATTTTTTAGGTGGATAGGGATCTCCCGTTACAAAAGATACGCGAGAACATTGGTGGATAAAAGTTTGTACAGGAAGGGGTTGGGGGAGGTAGGTTTGGGTGCGTGCGTGCGTGTGTGGTGTGTGTGTGGTGTGGGTGTTGTGTGTGTGTGTGCGTGTACGTGTGTGCAAATGCATTATAAAATTGTATAGTTGAACATGTATTATTATCGTCTGGAAAAAAAAAAAACCAGCGCCTCACCAGGCACACACATGCACTCAACACAAACCCACCACACACACACACACACACGCACGCAACGCCGCCACACCGCACGCCAAGCACGACACGACACGCACGCCGCATTAACGCACGCGCACGCACACAACACGCACTGGCACGCACGCACGCAAAACACATACACACACTCTTCCTATATCGCATTATTTGTGAAAAAAAAAAAAAAAAAAAAAAAAAAACGTAAAATAAAAGGAAAAAACTCCTATATACTTACTTACTACCCACCACACACCCACAAACACACACAAACCACACACACACACACACACAAACACACACGAGCGCGGGTGCACGCAACATAACACTTACCTTTGGCGGGGATTCTTGTTCACTCGCTATACGTAGCAAGTACGAACAAAACTAACAACGTACTAAGCCTAGTGATGGAAAAAACGTGCAGAGGGGATTAGGGTCGGAAAAAGGTGGCGGGAGCGGCCGGGGGGGGGGGTGGAGGGGTTAGGGTAGACACAAGAATAGGAAAAGATCTGAGTTTGATTGTCGTGTGTGTGTGTTGTTGGGCATGTTGTTGTGTGTGTGTGTGTTGTGTTGGTGTTGTTTACCATGCACGGCGGGCATGTTCGTTTCTAGCCAAGTGCGGGAGTTGGCAGAAGATGCACGAGTTCGAAGTGCAAGCTAAAGAGTCTTGGTCCTGCACTAACAAGACGGTTAGAACAAAACAAAAAACAAACAAAACAAACACAACTACAACAAACAACAACACAACAGTAAAACCAAGGATATTAGAAGGATATATTCAGAAGGAATCATTGACACTCAACCGTGAAAGCACGTTGTTTCCAGAGGAGATGGAAGGATGAGGAAAAAAGGACGGACGGAAGGAGAGAGAAGAGAAGCGAGGAGAGAGGACGTGGAAGTGAGGGGGGGAGGAGGGGGGTGGGGTGGGATCGTGAGGAATAAAAGAAAAGGTAGGAGCGACGACCGAGAAGGAAGAAGAAAAAAAAGAGGAGGGGGGAGATAGTTGGAGTGATGGATTGTGAACACGGGCAAAGGGTTGCATCATTGAAACAATACTAAGAGGACGGAGTGGACGGGGGGATGTGTAAAAAGCGGCTCTTGCTTGCACTGGGTGTTTGCGGGTCAAGAAATCAAAGGAGAGGCAAACATACGGTTAAGATTACTTTTACGACGTTTGATAAATGATTAGATGGATGTCGTAGAGATCTCATTCTGCGGAATCAAAATCTACATGAAAACATGTTGGATAAAGTTTTTAGGGAAGGTAGGTTAATGGGTGCTTGGCGTGGTGTGTGTGTGTGGTGTGTGTGTGTGTGTGTGTGTATGTGTGTGTGGTGGGAGTGTGTGCGCAAGGCGGCGCGCGAGTCAGTTGTGTGTGTGTGTTGTGGGGGTGTGTGTGGTGTTTGTGTGTGGTGGTGTGTGTGTGTTTTCGGTTTTTAACTGTTTTCTGATAGCCACACACACCCCACACACCCACACACACCACACACAACACACACACACACACAGAGGGAGTAATCGATGGAGGGCGAAGCGATCAAGGCTGCAGAGATAATGGTTCACTGTCACAGCAAAGTGGAGGAAAACCGACCAGACCGCACAGAGACAGGGACGGGGACCACAGCGGAACCCAAAGAAGAAAGAGCGACTCAAGACGAATGCAACGTATGGAGTTGTCCGGGTGGTTTTTTTGGTCGGTTTCCCTACGTTTGGTCTAAGGTGTTCTAATAAGCCCACCTTAGATACTTAATGCCGGCCGTTTCTTCCTCCCGCGGGGATTTTCTACCATGGTTTTCCATGGCACACATCCTAAGCGTTTTTGCCGAGAGTCGGGTGTGTAGAGGCCCGTGAATCTTTCATGCTGTGCTCCATAATATTTCCATCGCCGATTTCGCTTCTTGTGTCAACTTTGGGCTGGCTTCAATGTTTACGTTGTCCATGTGTGTACCTGGGACTTTGCTTGTCTGCATTTTGTCTGTCTGTCTGCCTGCCTGTCTGTCTGTCTGTTTGCCTGTGCGGGTGTGTGTGTGTGTGTGTGCTGTGTGTGTGTGTGTGTTGTGTTGAATGTAAAAAAAAAAAAAAAAAAAAAAAAAAAAAAAAAAACAACCTATACAAAAAAAATCTATAGACAGAATTTTTTTAATGTATGTGTATTTGTTTGTGTGTGTGTGTGTGTGTTGGTGGGTGTTGTTGTGTGTGTGTAGATATGTATACTACCCATCGATAGACGAGTGTTATAATTGTTATGGTGGGTGTTTTTTCGCCCTGTCCATGATGTCAGTCTTTAGTGGTGTTCGGGGTAGCGTATGAATAAGCATAACCTTGATTTGCAATGGCCTGTCAAGCATGTGGTGTTGGGTAATGGCATCACTTGTGGCCCCTATTGGATGTTTGTAGTTTGTGGATATGTGCGAATGCATCAAGAATGGGATATTGTTTAAAATGATTCTTCATGACCCTCCCGTGGTTTCCTCCCTCAAGATCGTCGTTATTTTCCGCGCCAGATCCAAATCTCATTTGCCTTTACTTTTTTTTCAGTCCAACCTCAGACCCTATCAGACAATATTGAATGAAAACTCTTTACTGGAATACAGGGGGTGCACAGGATACGATTCCTGATTATGTGTTGTCACGGTGTTCTGGATATTCCTCAAAACTTTTTGTTTGGACTGGACCAAGAGTGGGGACTTTCGCTGCACTGATCGTTCAGTGACGTTCCTTCCTCAGTATCAGAATGGATCAATGATACTGATAATGATGAGGACCAAGTTCTATAGCGCCCATCCCTAACTGACGGTACGCTCCTGGGCACTCTTTACTAATTCAAACTCTAAAGAAAAATATAATAGGATGCGACATACACACAGCAACACCCACACTCCACACCCACACACACACACACACAACCACCACACACCCAACCAACACCACAAACTCACCACCACCCAACACACAAAATTCCTTCCGCTTTCTGCTTCACGAGGTCATAAAACCTACCATACCACACACATGCACGCATGCATGGTACACAGCAAACCCCTCGTGCGCGCAGTCATACATACACACACACACCACACACACACACACACAAACAACCAGACAACACACCACGCAAAACGCCCGCACGCACGGCAACGCCGGCACTCACGCCACGCACGCCACGCACCAGCACGCACGTACGCACGCACGCAACCACCCACACACCCAACACACAACACCACCACACACACACACAACACCACCACACACACACGCAAACACAAACACCGGAACATAAGTTGCATACATAAACACACACTAAACTGGAAACGGTGGAACAGCTCATTTGTATACGAGCAAATGTGGCAAGTGACATGTTATTAATTCAGTTAATTTTAATGTGGCAATCATCCTGCAACTCTGTCGTTTGCACAGGATTGACGTTTTTTTTTAAAAGTGCAGGACATGAAAGTCGGAAGTGACTCGACTTTACCATCAATAGGTCGTTTTCGTCGATTTAAAGAAAGAAAGTTAGCTTCTCAATAAATGCCATCTCAAGGGTGGGTTTAAGTGGAATCCTTGGTCTTTCCTCCGGAAACCATGTTTAAATTAACCTTCCACCGTTTCAAGTTCGTTTATCCAACTGGCATTCCTATTTTTCAGAGGGGTAGGGAGATTAAGCACTGAGTTAGATATTATACAGATTTTTAAACGTCCTCCTTCCACTATATTTTTCCCGTGGGACAGAGGATCTTGGCACCACCTTGCGATTTGTAACAGTTTCAGCACCCATGTTATTTGATATGCCGTGCTAGTAATCTCCCGTGATAGTATTTTCAGGTTTATTCGAAATTTTTTTTTTGTTTAACCTTTTTTAAAAGTATTTCTATAAATCCAATTAAAGAAAAGAACGCGCTTGGCACTCGTAAATGAAAGAAGAAGTCACTTGGTTCAGCCAAAGATAACCCTCTTTTTGGGAGATTATCGTGTTGCTCTTTGAAGTATGTCATGAGGTCAACTAATCGTGTGCCTAATATTATGCTCTCTGACTTCATGGAAAAATGTTTCTCCTTCCCCCCTTTTTCTTCCCCTCAGATGTGTCTGCGCGGCGACCGGATTTTAACACGATCTGCTTAACTGGACCTCTCAATAGTTGAGTATGAATGTGTGTTGTGTGTGAGTGTGTGTGTGTGGGTGTGTGGGTGTGGGTGGGTGCTTGTGTGTGTTGTTTGTGTGTGGTTGTGTGTGTGTGTGTGTGGTGTGTGTGTGTGTATGTATGTTTGTTGTGTGTGTGTCGGTGTGTGTGTGTGTGTTGTGTGTGTTGTGGTGTTGTGCGTGTAGTGTGTGTGTATGTATGGATGTGTGGGTGTGTGTGTTTGTGTGTGTTGTGTGTGTGTGTGGGTGTGTGTTGTGTGTATGGTGTGTGTGTGTTGTGAACCCGTGAGTAGTCTCCCGACATCCATAATAGAAAAATAGCAAGCCGACGCTCAAAAAAAATCCAAATATCTCGTTTCTTACACTTGCTCGTTTCATTCATCTTTTCGACTGCAGTTCTCTCTCTCTCTCTTCTCCTCTCTCTCTCTCTATATATATATTATATATATATATATGATATGTATGTGTGTGTGTGTGGTTGTGTGTGTGTTGTTCGGTGTGTGTGTTTATGTGTATGTGTACATTGTGTGTTTCCCTACATCATATATCTATCTTCCCACATTGACCTCCGTTCCTCTCTCTCATCTCTCTCCTCTCACCTTCTCTCCTATCTGCGCTCTCTCCTCTCTCTCTCAATTTTTCTTTGTGTCTTTCACATTGTTCTGTATGTGTGTGTTTTTGTTGTTTTTTGCTGTTATTGTTGTGTTGTTATTGTTGTGTTTCTTGTATTTTAATTTGTTTGTTTTTACTACTTTGCTTTTTCCCGCCTCATCAAAGAATTCTTTTTTGTGGTGTATAACCCCCCACCCCCACCCCACCAACCCACCCCACCCCCACCGTCCCACACCTTTACATTGGACTTATTACGCAATGAGCGTTGTGCGTCAAACGTTCCTGCAGAAACTTGTTCTTTTGCCGACACGTAATTTTGGTTAAAAATATTTAGTGTGTTTGTTTTTCAGTTTTGTTGACAAAGTTTTCATCACACATTGTCATAACTGAAATTTCAGGTCGTTGGCAACTCTCCCCAGTGTGTTTAGAGTTTAATAATCCCCTTAGTCTGCGATTGCTTCGCAGCCATGGCCGTTTCCACGCGTCCTCTACTTCATGGATGTTTTGTTGAGGGAGAGGAAGGAGAGAGGAGAGAGGAGAAGAGGGGGAATAGAGAGGATGAGCGAGAGAGAGAGACGGATTATATATATATATTATATATATATATATGTGGTTTGATGTTTTTGTGTGTTGTGATGTGTGTGTGTTGTGTGTGGGTTTGTGTTGTGTGTGGGTGGTGTGTGTGTGTGTTAGGAGTGATGATAGGGAGCTGACAGGAGGGAAAGTAGGTGCTTCTTGTCCTTGGGAAAAGAATAAAACTTTTATTTTTTATTTTTACATTTAGCAAAAAAGAAAAAGAAAAGAAATGGTTCGGCACATATTACGTTATTACATGGCGGATGTAATTTATTCAGTGGGCGGAAGAGGGGCGCAGGAATGACGGGTGGTGGGGTTGATTGTCATTTTTGTGTGCTTTCCGTTTCGTTCGACTGAGAGGGGGAGGCGAAGGGGGGAGGGTGGAATGGATTCACTTAATTAAAAGAAAGAAAGGAAAATGTTTGGAACGCTTAAGAAGAATGGACGTTTTTGTTGTTGTTTTTTTTGGTTGTTGGTTGTTTTTGTTTTTAAATGAAAATTATCAATCCTTGGTCAAATTTAATATCGAAGGTGGTTTTCAATTTGTGGAAAGAGGGGTGGGGGGGAGGGAAGAAAAACACGCTTGGGATGAAGGGGAAAAAAAAGAAAAAAAAAAAAAACAAACCGACAACAATATATAATTGAAAAGGGAAGAGAAAGGAGGGGGAAAAAAGGGGGGAAAAATGACCCCCGCACCCGTCGCATAATCATTAAGCAAAATTGTAGAGACAAAAAAACCCGAGAAGAAAGGATCTAATCTAGATAGGCTAAGGAGAAAGATGAGTAGATAGATATAACGGACGAATATGATAGATATAGGATAGATAGAGAGATAGATAGTAGACTAGTATAGATATAGATTAGACAGACAGAGACGGATTAGATAGACTTGATATAGACAGACAGCATCAGATAGGATGAGATAGAGGGGACAGGACAGATGATAGATAGCTATAAGACAGAGGATTAGATAGGATAGGATAGTAGTCCTAGACTCTTAGTTTTTTTAGAGATAGGACGAAGTTTTAGGATTCGATAGATAGATTAGATATGTAAATACTGCGGGGCTTTCCTAAAGGAAGGTTATCGATTCAACTGCTGTCCACATCCCCATTTTTCCCTCCTCTCCATCCCCGCCCAACCAAGCTAAAGGTACTTGTCCCAATTATTGGCTGGGCGGCCCTTATGACTGGTGAGAGCGTGATGGGATAAGGAGCACCCTACACCCAACCCCACCCAACCCCCCCCCCCAACACACAACCCACCACACCAAACCACCCTATTCTCCTACCCTCTCGCCTTTTTCCTCTTCTTTGGGGAAACGAAAGAAAAAGAAATTGTGGGTCCCAACATTTCACTTGAAGCATGGACCATCATATAAGGAATTTTTACTCGTTGGATTGAAACACAGACATAGTAATGATTTTGTTTTTTTTTTTTACACATGTCACAGTGATCTATTGGGTACCACGCTACAAGATACGCGTCCAATCCGCGGAAGTAGGTGTTGTTTGTAACATCAAGTTTTTTCATGCAAACTGCAATTGTGTTGGGGGTGGGGTGGGGGGTGGGGGGGGGGGGGGAGAGGGTACGGAGAGGAAGAGGAAGAAGAGGAGGAGAGAGACAGAGAGAGAGAGAAAGAGGAGAGGGGGGGAGAGACAGAAGAGCGCAAGGAGGGGGAGGAGAGGAGGAAGGAGAGGAGAGAGGGAGAGAAAAAGAAGACGAGCTTATGTGAGTAGGAGGGGAGCGAGAGAGAATGATAGAGAGAAAGAGCTGCTGAGAGAGTACGAGAGGGGGGGGGGGGTTGAGAGAGAGAGAAAGAGGGAGGGAGGAGAAACGAAAAAGGGGGGAGGAGAGAGAGGAAGAAGAGAGAGAGAGAGAGAAACAGAGAAGGAGAAAGAGAGAGAAGAGAAGAGAGAAGGGAAGGAGGGACGAGAAGAGAGAAGAGACGAGCAAGATGAAGAACAGAGGGAGAGGACGAGAAGGAGAAGGAAGAAGAGGAACGAGGAAGACGAGGACGGAGAGACAGGCAATGTGGGAATATGATTCGACACTGGAGCCAAAGAATCAAGTGGGACCGGATTCTGGACCCCCCCGTTCACCAAGGGATTGTACTGTAATGTTACAACACGTGACATGTGTATACAGAGTCATGGACATGTGGGTACAAAAAAAAGTCATGTACATGGTGTACAAGAGTTAATGGTTGCATAATTGTGATATACCAAAGTCAATGTACCATGTGTATACAAATCAGTACATGTGTGTACAAAGAGTCATGATACATGGGTGTACAAATCATTGTGCATGGGTTATACCAAATGTCATGGTGCAGTGTCTATACAGAGTCGGGAGGGTTAACAATCTATACGATGCATGCCAAAGGCAGCGGTTTCTGCTTGTGGGAGAAAAGGGGGAGGAGGGTGAAACACGGAGAGACGGAGGGAGGAGAGCGGATGGCGGAGGAGGAGGAGAGGAAGGAGGGGGGGAGGGGACTCGGACGGGATGGAGGAGACGAGGAAGAGGGGGACAAGAATGACTGGAGAGTGACTGTGAGGGAGCGCGAGGAGCGTGAGCGAGGACGAGGGGTGATGGTGGGAGCGGAGTGAGGAGAGATAGAAGGGGGACTGTGGGGGGAGGGGATGGGACGCCCCGAGGAGGAGCGGAGAGTGGAGGCCGCCGGGGGCGGGGAGAGGTGGGGACTCGCGGGAGCGGAAGGGGAGGGATGAGGAGGTGGACAGGGGGTGGTTGAGGGATGCGTGAAGGGGGGAGAGCGAGGAGAGGAGGCCGGCTGATTGGAGAAGGGAGAGGAGGAGGTGACGGAGGAACGAGGGGAAAGACTGAGGGGGGAGCAGGGGTGCGAGCGAGATGAAGCAGGGGGAGATGAGGAGACGGGGCGGTTGGGTTTGTTCCGTTGTGTTAATCTTGCGTTTGATATGTCTTGTTGGTATAAGGTTTGTTGAACATGTGATGAGATGTTTTGTTTCTTTCTGACTTGGTGTTTTTGTTTCGCGGGGTTTTGTTGGGTTTTGTTGCTTCGTTGTTGTGTTGTTGTAGCTGTGTTTTGGGCGGGGGGGGGGGATTGGGGTTTCTTATAGTTCTTGTTTTTTTTCTTTATGAGAAATGTGTCATGTTGTCTTTTGATTTTTAAATGTATCATTTCCTTTTCTGAACGTTTTGTAAAACAAAAAAATTCTTTATGTTTGAGGATTACCCTCCTTAAAGTTTATACACAAAACAGAATGTATGGCCAAAGTATTACAATTCATGGTGTGTACTTGCATATATGTCGAAAATGACTGCTTTGAATGAATACATGCCTAAATAAAACAAATAATAGACCTATTTGCGTGGCAGGCCCAACTTGTGTACAACCAGGGTCTTTGGCGGTGTAGGAGACCGCAGGTGTCAGACTGCAAGGGGAAAAAAAAAAAAAAAAGAAGAAAGAAAAAGAAAAAGAAAAAAAAAAAAACAAAACAAAAAAGACCCAAAAAAAAATAAAAAAAAAAAAAAAAAAAAACAACAAAATAAAAAAGAAAAAAAAAATGAACGCGGAACTTGTATTGATTTGATTCGCTGAGGGCCTTTTTGGTATTTGGGACGCCCAGGAGCAAAGGAACAATCAACCGTTGGGGCGTATCCCTGATCTGACGTGTCTACCCGATTCCAGCGGACGCGAAAGACCATAGGAGCACAGGCAAACAATACAAATATACTGCCTTCGAGAGGGATCGAATTGGATGGGGTGGAGCTTGGGAGTTTAGGGGATTTAGACGAGGGGAATTGCACTATTTTGGATATGGGGGGGGAAATGAGGATGATCGAGTATTGATTGATTACGATCGGAGTTTTATCCATGCAGCTTAGTGTGAAGCAGGTTTTCTATTTAAGAATATATTTTCGTATGTTATGTTCCCCGGTTTTCTTTCTCTTTCAACCCCCCCCCCCCAACCACGCCCCGCCCCACGCACCCCCTCCCATACCCTTAAAGTTCAGTCTTTGTCAAGTCATTACTGTGTTTGATAACGGAAGCGAAAGGTGTTGGTGGCAGCTGCGCCCGAGCTGGTTTTTCCCCCCCCAACTATTAGAGGTTCGTCTTTGATTTGTTGTTTGACTTCTGTTATTCAAGTTTTTAAAAGGCTGGACCAGTCTTGAATAAAAGTTTTACTATGTGTGTGGTGTCTTTAGGGGAGCAAAGACCCAGACAGAAAAGGCGGGCGCACATACAAATAACAAAGGTATAATAAAAAAAAGGGGATCAGGGAGAACCCCCCCCCATTCAACCCCTAAATTGTTTTACATGTTCTGTTCTGACTTTCCCTGCCTCATTTTATTTTCAAACTTGAGGACAACAATACCGTTTAGTTTTTCGAGGTACAATGACTGGCCTTTCATAATGGTGACATCCGTTTCCCTTGCCTCTAAAACGTCCGCTCTGCAACACAGGTGTCCTGGCGAGGAACCAAACGACCAACGCAGCTGCATGAACATCATCGAGGGGTCAAAGGTTTTTCCAACGACGCTTGACGACAACGACGACAACGACCAAGACGTCAGGACTCTGTAGACCCAATAAGGACAGAACAAGATGGCGCCCCGTCAAGAGAGGACAGAGTCTGTTGCAGGGACTGCGTCAATGCTGGGTGTGGGAGGTTCAAGGTCGTTGTGTAATCATGAAATGTTTGAAAAACCTATATGAGGTATTGTTTGCGAAAAATAAAAGCGGGGGGGAAAAAGGAAAAGGACACCGACCTGTTGTTACCAGGCGGGGACAAAACCCTTATCGGCTTTTCAGAAT
>JADBJO010003756.1:12500-32500 GCA_016801955.1 Conus betulinus
AATTTAGCATAGAAATAACTCCGCTAAAAGTTTTTCCTATGCTATAGGACTCTCGTTGAAATCTATTTTCGTGTGGTATGGGACGAATTCTTGCAAAACCTTACATTATGTGATATGAGTGAAACTGCTGCTTCAATCTGTTGTTGTTAAACATAAAACCTTTGCAGCTGACCATAGGAAAAACTCTTGCTGAGATCTGGTGCAGTTTATCATAGACATGAACGCTCCCTTACACCTCCTGTCGTTTAACATAGGAAGAACAACGGCGAAACCTACTGTCGTATAACACTGGAAAACTCTTGTTAAAACTTGTAGTTTAGCATAGGAACAAATATCGCTTGAACCTATCGTCATTTAACACAGGTATAACTTTCACTAAAAACCTATTTCGTTTAGCATAGGAAGAGCGCTTGCTTAAAACCTGAAGTTGGTCAGCAGAGGAAAAATTCTTTCTAAAAATCCATCTGGTTTAGTATACGGAGAACTCTTACTATAAATTGTTGTAGTTTAGCCTTGGAATGAGTCTGGCTAAAACCTACTGTATTTTAGCAGAAGTAGAACTCTCGCTAAAGCCTGGTGTTGTTCCGCAGCGGCAGAATACTCGCCAAGGCTCATTAGCACAGGTTAAACTGTCTGCAAGAACAACAATAGTGGCCACACACACACACACACACACACACACACGCACGCACACGCACACACACACAGAGTGTCTTTTTCTCTCTTTCTCTCTCTCTCTCTCTCTCTCTCTCTCTCTCTCTCTCTCTCGCACACACACACTCTCTCTCTTTCTCTCTCTCTCTCTCTCTCTCTCTCTCTCTCTCTCTCTCTCTCTCTCACACACACACACACACACACACACACACACACACACACACACACACACACACACACTCCCAGATAAGAGTGAGCGTTGAATCAGAGGCGGAAGTTGGTGAAGGACTCACGCACACTGTTCACATTAGCATGTGGAAACATTCCTGACGCCCTTTGTCATAAAGTTATCACGATCGTTGAAACAAAAATACTTCTTCGTTGCTATTTATGTCATCTGGAATGCTTTGAATTTCTTTGGGCGCGGGCTTTTTGATTGACTTTCTTTCAGATGCAACGATCTGGCCAGAAGCACTTTCTATTTTTACCGGACTGAAAGGAAATCTTAAGTGAGGCAAGGAATGGTAAACAGTAAACAGCGAACAAGGAAGGTCACTCTAGCTCTAATGAGGAAACAGTTACACGCTCATTACTCCGAATGCTGCATAATATGACACTAAAAATCGCCTGTCGGAAAGCCAGCATAGTGTACATAGAACAAACAAGTGTAGAGTAGTGTAGCGTGTAGTAGGGGGTGTGTGCTCTGTCGTTGGCATTTCTGCTAATCGGCGATTTGGTGTCGTAAGCAGCATACGTTTGGAGTTATAGGCGTGTAATTATGTCATCATGCGTTGGAGCAGGAGTTATTCTGCATCTTTTTATTGTATTGTATCGTATTGTTTTGTATCAAAGATGTATTCTGTGGCAGTATCGGGTTGTTGAGTGTAGTGTAGTGTAGTGTAGTGTAGTGTAGTGTAGTGTGGAAGAAAAAGAAAAAGAAACACCCGAAGGTACTGAGGAGGACCCAGAGAAGCACTGTCTTCACCTGCCTTTAGAGCAGTCCTGTACCACCCTTGGAGGCCTGCGCTGTGTTGACGATGGGTACAGGCACGCGCAGGACACTCCATTAAGATATCAAGGGACATAACTGCTCCTGAACAGAGGTCAATCAGACTACAGGATGCAACTCCATAACAGCCTTAAAGTAGCATCCCCATGGGTGTACCAGCCCGTATTTCATGACTGCAGAGCCCGCCGGCGAAAAACACCACCCTCCAGCTGTCGAGCACACCCCACAGACCCAACGACCCCTGCCCACGGACAGATGAAGACAGTGCCACTCCAGACACAGCCAAGCTTTCGCCATACGTGTGTAGTGTAGTGTAGTGTAGTGTGGTGTAGTGTAGTGTAGTGTAGTGTAGTGTAGTGTAGTGTAGTGTAGTGTAGTGTGTGGAGTGGAGTGGGATGAAGTAGAGTGTATTGAGTGCAATACAGTGTAATATATTAGTGTAGAGTAGTGCAGTGTGGTTATAGTGTAGTGTAGTGTAGTGTAGTGTAGTGTAGTGTAGTGTAGTGTAGTGTAGTGTAGTGTAGTGTAGCGCAGTGCAGTGCAGTGTATGCAATGTAGTGTTGTGGAGTACAGTGATGTGCAATGCAGTGTGGTTTTGTGTGTAGCACAGTGTAGTGCAATGCAGTGTGATGTAATGTAGTGTAGTGAAGTGTACGTAGTGTAGTGTAGTATGATGTGGCGCAGAGAAGTGTAGCGTAGCGTAGTGAAGTGTCGAAAAGTGCAGTAAAGTGTAGTGTGGTATAGTGCAGTGTAGTGTAGTGTAGTATAGAGCAGAGGTGCGGTGTAGTCTAGTATAGTGCTGTGCAGTAAAGTGCGTTGCAGTGTAGTGTAATATAGTGTAGTGCAGTGCAGTTCAGTGTAATGTGGTGTAGTTCAGTGCAATGCAGTATAGTGTAGTGTAGTGTTGTGTCGTGTAGTGTAGTGTAGTGTAGTGTGGTGCAGTGCAGTGTAGTGCAGTGTAGTGTAGTGCAGTACAGTGTAGCGCAGCGTGGTGTGGTGTAGCGTATCATAATGCATGTAGTGTAGTGTAGTAAAATGCAGCGTAGTATCGGGCAGTGCAGTGTAGTAAATGCAGTGTAGTATATAATGCAGTGTACTGCAGTGCAGTGTTGTGTAGTGCAATGCTGTGTAGTGTAGTGCAGTGTAGTGCATTGCAGTATAGTGCAGTGTAGTGCAGTGCAGTGTTGTGCAGTGTAGTGTCGTGTAGTGTAGTATAGTGCAGTGTAGTGTAATATAGTGTAGTGTAATGCAGTGTAGTGTAGTGCAGTGTAGTGCAGTAAAGTGTCGTGCAGTGTAGTATAGTGCAGTATAGTGTAATGCAGGGTAGTGTAATGCAGGGTAGTGTAGTGCAGTGTAGTATAGTGCAGTATAGTGTAATGCAGTGTAGTGTAATGCAGTGTAGTGTAGTGCAGTGTAGTGCAGTGCAGTGTTGTGCAATGTAGTGTCGTGTAGTGTAGTATAGTGCAGTGTAGTGTAATATAGTGTAGTGTAATGCAGTGTAGTGTAGTGCAGTGTAGTGCAGTAAAGTGTCGTGCAGTGTAGTATAGTGCAGTATAGTGTAATGCAGGGTAGTGTAATGCAGGGTAGTGTAGTGCAGTGTAGTATAGTGCAGTATAGTGTAATGCAGTGTAGTGTAATGCAGTGCAGTGCAGTGTCGTGTATGTAGTGTAGTGCAGTATAGTGTAATTCAGCGTAGTGTAGTGCAGCGTAGTGCTGTGAAGTGTCGCGCAGTGTAGTATAGTGCAGTGTAGTATAGTGCAGTGTAGTGTAGCGCAGGGCAGTGCAGTGAAGTGTCATGTAGTGTGTAGCATTGTGCAGTGTAGTACGATGCGGTGTAGTGTAATGCACGGCAGCGCAGCTAAGTGTAGTGCAGCGCAGTGTAATATAGTGTGTAGCGCAGTGCAGCACGGTGTAGTGTTGTATAATGTAGTGTTGTAGTGTAGTCTAGTATAGTGCTGTAGTAGTGAAGTGCATTGCAGTGTAGTGTAATATAGTGTAGTGCAGTGCAGTGTAATGTGGTGTCGCTCAGTGCAATGCAGTATAGTAGTATCATACTACACTATGGTGTAAGGCAGTGTAGTGTAGTGTAATGTAGTATATACAGTGCTGTGTAGCACAGTGTCGTGTAGTATAGAAAGAGCCCTGTTCTACTTGGCGCTGCTTTGCATAACGTCACACCGAGTTTCATTGTCTGCATTTCTGGCCACTCTCTCTCCGCGGAGAGAGGCGTCACCGAAGTACGAGGCGCTGACCCCCCCCCCCCCCCCCCCCCCCCTCCCCCCCCCCCTTTTTTTTTTTTTGTTGTTGTATGGTTTTATGAGCTTGTTCCCCCGGCCGTCTGTGCGCGTGCTAGTTTCCTTGTTGGACTGGACTTCTCTGCATAATTCTCAGACAGCTTCTTTGTAGTGGGAGGTAATAAAGTGTTGACTTGAACTCGTTGTGTGTTCTGTCTGTCTCTATGTGCGTCTGTGTGTCATTAACGTCACATGTTCTGTTTATTGTCTGTCCTGTGGATAGAGGCGTCAACCGAAGTAAGTGTGGGGCGTGTGTGGGTGTGCCCCCGTGTGTGGTGTTTTGGGGTGTGTGTGTGTGTGTGTGGGTGGTCCTGTGTATGTTTTTTTTGGTTGGCCTGGGGGTTTGTAATGGTCTTTGAGTGGGGGTTTAATATTGGGTGTAATAACGTCTCTATGTTTGCGGTGCTAGTGTGTGTGAGACTGGGTCTGTGTGTAATTGTCATCTGGGTCTATCATGTGAGTGGGAGAAATCCCTGTTCGACTCTATCTGGTTCTGTCCTGCTCTGTGGGTAGCTCTGGTCTCCTCTCTCCGGTCTGTCGGTCTCTCCTCTTCTATTTCTCTCTCTCTGTGCAGAGGGGGGCTCTCCTGTGGTGTAGTGTGAGTTTCCTATGTTGGTTGGTTTCCTGTGGGTGCGTTGGGGGTGCGCACGGGGGGGTCCTGTGTGTGGGTCTGTCTGTGGTCTGGTGTGTGTGTCTGGGTGTGTCTGTGTTCTGTGTTTCTGTCTGTGCTGGGGTGTGGTGTGTGGTCTGTCTGCTGTGTAGTCGCCTGTGGGGGTGGGAATCCCTTAGTCGGTCTCATCTGGGGGGGTGTCTCGTCTAGTCTGAATCTGGTCTCTCTCTCTCTCTCATCTCTCTGTCTCTCTCTCTCTCTCTCTCTCTCTCTCTTCTCTCTCTCTCTCTCTTCCCCTCCGTCTCTCTCTCTCTGTCTTTGTCTTGTCTCTGTCCCTTCTCTGTCTGATTGTCTATCCGTCCGTCCGTCTGTCTGTCTGTCCTGCCTGTCTCTCTTTCTCTCCACCGTTCTCTCTCTGTCTGTGTCTTTGTCTCTGTCTCTGTCTGTCCGTCTGTCTGTCACTGCCTCTGTCTGCCTGACTGTCTGACTGACTGTCTGTCCCTCTCATCCCTCAAGATCTCTCTCTCTCTCTCTCTCACTCTTCTCCTCTCTCTCTCTCCTCTCTCTCACTCCTCCTCTCTCTCTCTCTCTCTCTCCTCTGGTCTGTCTGTCTGTATGTATCTGTCTGTCTCATTTTTTCTCGATTTCTGTCTGTCTGTCAGTCATTTAGCTGTCCTGTCTGTCTGTGTCTCTCTCGTTGTCCTCTCTCTCTCTCTCCCTTCTTTCTCTCTGTCGCTCTTTCTCTGTCTCTCTGTCTCTGTCTGTAGGTCTGTCTGTCTCTCTCTCTCTCTCTGACTCTCTCTATCTCTCTCTCTCTCTCTCTCTCTCTCTCTGTGTCAGGAATGAATTTCCATTCAGGAACGCAAACAGGAACTTTCTCACGCTTACACGGTTATGGTCATCTTGGAATATCCGGTTTCTTAAATACAGAACACACACACAGACAGACACAGACACACGCATACACACACACGCGCGCGGCGCGCACACCACACACACGAAAGCCTGCACGCAAATCTTCTCCCTCTCCTCTCTCTCTCTCTCTCTCTCTCTCTCTCTCTCTCTCTCTCTTTCTTTCTCACATGTGTGTATTTGTGTCTTAGTGTTCATTTTGACCACCCACGTCTGTACTTAAAATCGAGTGCTTATTCACCTATCGCCGCTCAACATTTTTAAAAAAAATTTTCAATGTGGGCGGTGGGTTTTTTTTTTCCCCTCTTCACTTGATCTACTTCTACAAGGAAAACAGGATGAACTGTCCAAAGACAAGAAGATTTACACTGTGACAGATACACTTATCGTGTCTCCTCGTTTTTTTTTTTCCATTCTATTGTTAAAGACACAGTCATCCGTTTTAATTCCGTTTGCTCTGACACTGATATGTAATAAATCACAAACCCACAGCCACGCACAGACGCCCACCCACCCACGCACGCACGCACGCACGCACACACGAACATACTCATGCATACGCACGCAACACAGACGCAGACAGACAGACAGACAGACAGACAGACGACACACACACACACACACACACACACACACACACACACACACACACACACACACACAAACACACACACACACACACACACACACACACACACACACACACACACACACACACACACACACACACACACCGATGCACCCGAAAAGAGAGAGAGAGAGAGAGAGAGAGAGAGAGAGAGAGAGAGAGAGAGAGAGAGGAGAGAGAGAGACAGACAGGACAGACCAGACAGACAGACAGACAGACAGACAGAGACAGAGACAGACAGAGAGACACAGAGAAATCAGGTGAAACTTATCTAACGTGGGGTAAAACTGGAATGATAAAAGCGGTTTTTTTTTTTTTTAAGCCGATCCTTAATAAATAGAATTATAAAGTCCTCAGTTATATAAAGATGAAAAAGATTCAATCACAGAAGAAGAAAATCTTTGCTCCACAAGCAAGATACAATAAAATGTATGGAGAGAGGAAGACAGGGGAGGGGGGGGGGGGGGGGAGACAGACAGACAGACAGACAGACAGACAGAGGGTGACGAAGCGTAATCGAACTCCCAGTAAATGAAGAAAGTAAGGAGGGGGGATGAAACAAAACAAAACAAGATACAAGGTGGGGGGGATTGAAAACAAAGAAACAGAAAGGTCTAACTTATAGATGAAAATGTATACAACATCAGTACGTAAAATTAAGAAAAACAAGACACAGTATCATGAAGAATGAGACGAAAAGAAAACAAAATACAAAAAAGTGTAGTGTATAGATGAAAATGCGTGCAATACCAGCATGGATAAAAAAAAAAGGAAACAAGATGCCGACTCATAAAAAAATGAAACAAAAAGAAAAACAAAATACAAAAAGATCGAATATAAAGATGACAACGTGAACAAAACCAGCATGTAACAAAAAGAAAACAAGATGCACTATCATTTAGGCGTGCATGTATGCGTTCCTGAAGCAGAACAACTCCTCCGGAACTATAACTGAACAGAAGAGGAGAGACAGGAATGCAGAGTCTAAATCTGTTTCTGGTCGATCTTTAGTGTATGTAATACCGAATGTAAACGCTCAGATTCACGTCACATCACCATGTCATTCTGTCTAAATGGACTTAACATAGGCAGGATAATTAGTTTAAACCAGTATTCGTATACATTCCAATCCTCAACATATTTCATATTCAAACGGCATCTCTCACTTCGTCCACAAGTTGACCTACATGGGTATGCAGGGAGCTATTCAGAACTTTTCAAATACAAACCTGTGAATGTTTCCAGTTTTCGCTACTATGTTCCAGAATCCCCATGATTCATTTGAAAGTGTGAAAACATGCATTCTTTTGTAGTTCCCAAGAAATTCCACAACAAATGTACCTCTACGTCGGGTGTTTTTTAAATTTTCATTTTATAGTATTTCATTCAATCCACTATCCATGCCTCTTTTGTAGTTTTTTCTGCAAAACGCCTGACAAAGCACAAGTAACAAGTAAAACTCAGTTTTGTTATGAAAGTAATGTTCAGAAGTTTGTACATTAATCTTGTCATTTCTAAAGAGTCATGTATTCCTAGCCCTCACATGGCCACTTAGAAAAAAAAAATTAATTAATATCAGCTTCTATCTGTAGTCAGCCTGTTTCGGTTTCAGACAGTGCGTTTGATCCTACAGCCTAATACCAGTCATTTCACAAAATGAAGTCACCAATAAAGTGAAAGCAAATGCTGTTTCAGCGATTCAGCGTATGCAATGTTTTCTATTTACAGACAGCTCAACAGCCAGTTTATTGATAGCAACGGAAATACTTCAAAAATTAAGTACATATGTCCGTGCCATACCTTTTGGACATTTGAAATAACCAGCGTAACAATATCTTGAACACCGGCTAGACATGTTATCACAGTATTACATCTTCCATCATTTCACTAAAGTGATCAAAGCAATCTCGATGTTCTGTATGAGAATCCGATGGATAGTGGCTTGTTTCTTTTAAGATTCGTTTCGACCCATAGAGACTCCGCATCGTGTTTACGCAACGGAAGGGCGCAGTTATACGCAACAGTCTGACTGATTGATGTATAGGATTAAGCCAGGTCGAGTGTTGTTTGTTTGTGTGTTTGAAAAATGGGGACCAGTCTTTTAGTATTGTGGCCAGGAATGGATGTGTCTGTGTCAGCTACATTCTTGTTTCTGATGAATTACGACGTAAATCTATTGGGATAAGAAGGGGGAGGGGGGTGGTACACAGAACCACACACACACACACACACACACACACACACACACACACAGCGAGAGAGAGAGAAGAGGAGAGAGAGACAGAGAGAGAGAGAATATGGAGAGATGATGATGATTAAGATGAGATAAGGACAGACAGACAGATAGACAGACAGACAGATAGACAGCGAGACAGAGAGAGACCTTTTGTGTTTATAGGCACTCTCAGCTTCTGTATCTCTATTTCAGTTCCCAACTGTCGTTTTAGGAGCTGTCTTGCCACTCCATGACTTCTGATGTGATTTCCCCACTCCCACCCCCGATCACCTTCCACCTCTGGTCTCTCACTCTATTTTCTGTCTGTAGTCTGTCTGCTTCTGTCTGTATGTCTGATCCTCTCTCTCTCTCTCTCTCTCTTCTCTCTCTCTGTCTATCTCTCTCTCTCTCTCCTCTCCTCTCTCTCTCTCTCTCTCTCTCTTATATGCTCGAATAATCAGTCAGCCTTATATTCGTAGGTAGTTTCAACTAACGATTTTTTTCTTTCAGTACGAGCATTCTCATCGCTGTCCACCTCTCTCCGAACACCCCCTCATCCCCCTTCTCTTATTTCTTACCCTCTCTCCCACCCCGTCCCGACCCGACCTCACACACGGTCCTCTGTTCCAACTCCAGGATGTAACTGGATATGAATATTTATATTCTATACGGATCAATTGTGGTTTTTTTTCTGAAAAAAAGGAACTTATTTCTTTCGCAGGAAACCAACCAGGAAGTGTGTGTCCTTGTGTAGCATCCGGATTCAGGAACGGTAATACGGAACAAACACACATGCACACACACATACACACAAGCGCGGCAGCACACACACACCACACACACACACACAACACACACACACACACAACACACACACACACAAGAACACACACACACACACACACACCCACACACACACACACACCACCACACACACACCGCATAGCACTCATACACACGCCACGCACACACACACTTACGCATTACATGTAGGCTGGCTTAGACGCAGGAGCGTATAGCATGCACACTCACTCACGCGCTCTCAAGCAGGTACAAAACACACCACACCCACACACCACACACACACACACACACACACCCACACACACACACACACACATGCAAACACAGGACGACAGACATACACATATACGATACACTTTGTGTGCGTGTGTGGTGTGTGTGTGTGTGTGGTGTGTGTGTGTGTGTGTGTGTGTGTGTGTGTGTGTGTGTGTGTGAGTTCAGCTCTTTTTGTTCACTAATGATAAATAAGTCCATGTTTCCTCTCAGAATTTCCAGAAGCTCCTGCAAGTCAAAAAACTATTGTTTCACAACCTGATATTTTTTTTTTTAGTGGGAAACAACCTAAATTCATTTTCATCTATTTGACGTTCTAACATAAATGTATATCACAGTTCAGACAGTTTTGTACGTATCAATATGAAGCAATTCAAATGTCTGAAACTTTTCTGTCCTCATCAAAGGCACGGTGTCTCACGGGAAACGTTAGCAGCTTTTCACAGATTGCAGGTCCACTCTGAAACAGCTTCAGAATAGTTCTCTTAACTGCCAGAAGCATTTCTTTTCTGGAATGAGCCACTTGATTTTCTTTTAAAATTAATCAACAGCCTTTCTGTGCCCCCTTGCCCCACACCACCACACCACCTCTCCTGCGCATCCAAAGTCTGTTGAATTCATTATTTTTTTTTTTTTTTCTCGCAATCGTTAACTTTCATTTAGAGATCTACTGTTCTCTGTGTCTTCAATTGTTTTCTCCCCCTTTTTGCCATGTTATGACTGGATTCTGATAACTAATCATTGATTCATATATCACCACATTTTCATACACATACACACACACGCACACACAACACACACACACAACACACACACACACACACCCCCATATAATATATATATATATATAATATATATATATATTATATATATATATATATATAATCATCTTGTTGCCGTGATTTGGCTTAATGCTGTCACCACCTGTATGTTTGTTTGTGCATGTTTTTGTTTTCTTTATTTTTCCTATGTTTTGCACATTTTTCATTATTTTGACTCTACGATTTTACGAAAGAAGATTTTTAACAAGTTGCAGATGTGTTTTTAAACGATGTATATTAAAGATCGTGGTGAATGAGGTTTTATGTTTGTTTCGTTTTGTTTCGGTTTGGTTTTGAAAGACCGTGTGAGTGACTTCAACGCGGTGACAGCCCAGCCCCTGGTCCCGGCCTTTGCGGTCGGCTGGGCTATAAGCAGTATCACCTTCCCTTACCTTTCATCTTTTGTAACATAAAACAAAACAGAACCAAGGTAAGCTAGTTCTTCGGATTATGGTTATTATGGGGGTGAGTGTCCAATGAGGTGTTGGGGGAGGGGGGGGGGGGGGGGTTGATGTGTCTGTCAGTGGTGGTTGTAGGGTGTCCTCCCTGGCGAGTTATGCCCAGTCGACAGCGATAGAAGAGACAGGGGAACACGGGCTCGGGGAACATAGATCCGGGGAAAATATGCACTGGCTGGGGGGGGGGGGGGGGGGGGGGGGGGGGGGGACAATCAACCCAGGGTAAACATAGAAGGGGGAAATGTAGATCCGGAGGAATACAAACGTGCTTCAGGCAAGCCATTCATCTCGTACCAGCTTTAGCTCTTAAAGGAAAGGGGGAGATAGATGTGGGCTGGGGGAGCGAGGGGGTGGGGAGGTGAGAGATTGTAAGCATTGTGTTGGCCACACAGGTCTTGATACCTCATTAGTGACGCGTAGACAGTGTGTCTGTGCGTGTGTGTGTGTGTTGTGTGTGTGTGTGTGTGTGTGTGTGTGTGTGTGTTTGTGCGCGCGGGCATGAGTGCGTGCATGCGTGCGTGCAAACTAGCGCGCATGTTCTATGTACCTGCGTGGGTGCTTGCGAGGTTTGTTTGTCTGTGTCAACCATTTTGCAAAAAACAGACATACGAAGAATAAAAGAAACGAAATTGTATTGTGTCACAGATGCGTGTCAGTTTCACTCCTCAAATGCTTTTCACTCATGAAACGCTCGCCAAGAGTCCTGGGACAAACACCCTACGCCGAAAGTGAGATGCGTTACATGTGCGTCTGTTTTTTTTTTTCGGTCATTTTTCTTCTTCTTTTTTTACATGTGTGTTTAACGAGCTGAGCTTGAGATGCGAGGAGTTGTGGTATATCATATTCCTTATCAAACCAGCACATGATTTTTTTGTTTTTCTCCTTTCTCTCCTCCTTAGACGTTATTTTTCCCCACAAAGACAGACACAACATACTGTTGTGAGTGGTAAACTTCCTTACGGACCTATGCAAACATGCTGCAGATATTCTATCCCCTAAATAATGCCGTTTGTCACATACCCTCTACCCCTAGGCGGGTTGAAAAGTCCACACAAAACCTCTCAAACAGGAAGCTTTTTTTTCGTCCCGCAGCCTCCCACGTCATCGCCCCCAAGTATGTATTATACTGACTTAATCCTCTTCGCTCCAACGGGTGCATAGGGCCTTCACTGCAGATTTCCAACGTGTGCGGTCTTGGCTGCCCGCTTTTGCCTCACCCAGGACAGCTTGATGGTAATCAGCTCACTGTCCAGCGTCCTACGCCAAGTTGTCACTGGGCGGCCCTCGCTTTCTCTTTCCTTGAGGGTTCCAGTCCAGTGCCTGCCGTGTGTGTGTTGTCCGGGCCTCGGCGTAGGATGTGTCCGATTCCACTTCCACTTTCGGATTCTGATGGTGTCTCCGATTGGTCTCTGATTTGTCCGGCGCCATAGCTCCTCATTGGCATTCTGTCAGGCCACCCTGATTGCGGAGGATCCGCCGCAGGCATGTGTTGGTGAAGACCTGCAACTTGTGCTCCAGTCCTTTGGTGAGTCTCCAGGTCTCCGAGCCATACAGCAGCACAGGTCTCACGTTGGTGTTGAACAGTCTCAGTCTGGTGTGGAGAGATGGACGTTTGCGCTCCTCCAGATGGGCTTGAGGGTGGTGAAAGCAAATCTTGCCTTGGTTATTCTGGCCCTGATGTCATCATCAGTACCTCCTGACTTGTTGACGATGCTTCCTAGGCAGGTAAATTTCTCAACATTTCTATCTGTTGTTCCCCTGGGCGAATTGCTTCAGCCTGGCTTGTGTTGGCTCTCATGGTCTTTGTCTCCGCGTTGATCTCCAAGCCAGTGTTACTGTTACTCCGCCGATGCCGGTCCTGAGCCCGTGATGAAAAAGGAGGGAAGGTGTGCGTGGGACTAGCAATTCCACAACGTAAAAACCACGCTTGCTACAGAAACCAATTATGTATTATAGCTGTGGGTGGTTATTGTTGTAGTTATGGGTAAAATTTTTGAACATTATTCTCATCAGTGGTTTAGAGAAAAGCGATATGTCATAAGTAAACGAAAAGGAGTTATCATTGTCAAGGAACATTCTGAGCTTACATAAAGAGGAGATCTTATTCTTTAAAATGCCAATTTAATAGCTTCAGATCATTTGCCTGATAAGTCTTTCATTATTGTCCTTTGCCCTGCTGAAATAATGTATTGTTCAAATGTTCGAGAGATGAAAATCGTTACCAGAGGGAACAGATGGTGCTGATTTTTTTGTATCCTTTTTTTGTCAAATCAATCAAATTTGTAAAATATCTTTTCCTGGTGGTTCATTTTATTGCTGTTATGTTGTTTCGTTGTTTCTGGAAAATGTTTTTTGTCTGTGCATGGTCCTGACTATAGGCTTTCCCAAACTGTGATTGGTTTTCACTCCTCTTGCCTTCTGCCTTTCGACTGGGTGTGATTGAGACAAGTAGAGACTACATGCTGCTTCTTAGTCAGCCATTCGAATTCAAAGAGAAGAACACATGGGAAAAGATGCCTTGACCGCTTCGAACTTTTCTACTAAACGGCCACAGCTCTAGAGTCTAGGCGGTGTCGAGTATAGGCAGTGGGAGAGGGGAGAGGAGTGGGGTGGAATCAGACAGAAATTCAGATGTAGACAGAAACAAGCAGGGAAATAATCATATTTTCATCCACGATTCTGTCTCCAAGATCAGACCGGCTCTGGGGTCACAGTGAAACGAAGCTGCAGAACAATCCTGCAGCAGACAAACTCACACCTTCCATTCTAACAAAGGAGGCTGGTATAGTGACACAAGTGCTCCACTGGCTTCTATTCTTACACACGTTTCACATTTAACACGCCATGATGCTGACTGGTTCGACGCAAAAAAAAAAGAAACAAAAAGCAAAAAAAGATTTAACTGGTAAGAAGTAGTCTGCAGTCTCTAACTGGGAAAAAAAATGTATATGGTTAGACTGCCATGGACATGCAAATGTCAAGAGAAATGCAACAAGACAACCTGGCTGGCTAGGAAATTATAGCAAGTGATGACAGATACACCAGACTGATGAGATAAGGAGCCTACATTATCACCATAAGAACATGCCGTAAACCACCTTGCACAGCAGAATGTCAAAAGAGGAGCTGACCACACATCGAAACCAAAGGAAAGAGTAAAAAAACCATCTCTACCCCCCTCCATCTCCACCTCACCCCACCCCCATTTCCAAAAGAAAAGAAAAAAAAAAAAGAAAACAATAGAAAAAAAAAAAAAATAAAGGAAAAAAGATGAAGAAAGAAAAAGAAAAATCATCGGGAAATAATCTCAAGACCGACACTTTTTGAAGAAACTCTAGAAAATGGGGGGCAGACTCATACAGGGCCCTGCTTCTGGCAGATGCGTATAAAGTGACACACATGCAGTTATGGCATCCCGGCGCTTCATTTGATGCAAATGTATGTGTATTGCTGTGTGCCCCAGTGAGATGATACCCCTGAAGGCACGCCGAGATCTCTGTCCGTACTACCCCCCCCCCCCACCTCCCCCACCTTCCTATTTCTGTCCCTCTGACGTTGCCCTTTTCAGGTCCTTCGGCATTGTCGGCTGCGGGTCTGCCTTGCTAAACCACTGACTGTCTTTATTTTAAATCTTCAATAGTTATTCATGGTCACAAATCATGGACATATTTACTTTTTTTTGGAGGCTGCAATCTGATGAATAGGTGGTGCAAAATGCTCACAAAGTGGATACCAGATGTTCATACTGTTGTGTCTTTTGGCCCATATGCTCTTCACGTATTTCTTATTACAATTTTTCCCCCGGATTTTAACGATTAAAAACGAATCTGTGAGTGAGAAACAAGCTGATGAGCGGTTGTCATCCCCAGCACAACACACTCTTTCTCTCCATAAAGGATGCTGGTAGTTTAACCTCTACACCATGACTTCTTTTTGTGTTTCTAGTTCAGGGTGCCTTTTTCTCCCGAAGTCTAAACTGTTCCGGATGTTATCTTTTCTCCAATTGTGTTTGACAGCTATGCAAAGGCTGTATGTGCTCAGCTGAACATTAGCAATAAAAGAATATAAAAACAGATGAGGCGACGTCAATGTGTTCGATCATACATGTTCACCTGTGTTTTATACCTTTGCAGTTCGTTAAGTAGTATTTCGAATTACATGTCTGCTGAACGTATGTGAGTACATCAAAATAAGCATGATACTGTACTCATCCCCCATTCCTGGATGAATGATTTCCTGATTGTTACGCATTGTTGTTGCCCTTAAATATTCAAAGGTTCGATCCGTGGGACTTAATTTCAGCTGATTTTATGTGTTTTTCTTAATTCATGGTGATGACCGTTTTTTCCTATTGTTATTATCCCCCTACCCTTACAGCGGTGAAAGGAAAATAAAATATTGTATTGTGTTTAGAATCTTAAAAGTGACTCCCTTCATTCTTGGAAGGGACGAAGAAGAAGGCAAGGGCGTGTCACACGTAAACGACTCTGCAAGTTCGGCGTCTGAGATCATGGATACTTAAGGACCCCAGCTTGCTGTATGCAAGCATCTGACGTGTCGGGTGTGAGGATGGGGCGGTGGTCTCATGCACGATCCACACGTGCTCGAGATTGTGGAAGATGTGTATGAGGAGGAGGATGGAACAGAGGGAAAGTGCAGCTTTTTAACCGTGGGTTGGGGGTGTGCCACGTGCTAACGTGGAGAAGAGGATGGGTGGTACAAAGTGTGGGTGACCGCTCATGTGCCTGATCCTTCCTTTCCCGTGACCACGCTTTAAATTGATGGACAGAAAGACTGTTAGAGGAATCAGTGGCTTCCTAGGTTGGAAGGTAGCTGTCGATCCGCGATATCCAGGCGCCACGTGCACCATGGTTTCATCGGTGACTGTGACAGCGTGACATGTTTGTGTGTGTGTGTGTGTGTGGTGTGTGTGTGTGTGGTGTGTGTGTGTGTGTGTGTGTGATATCTTGTGCAGGTGCAAGAAAATGTTCTTTCTTATTTTCTTTTCACTTCTACTATTACTACTTCTACTCTGTTGCGACAACAACAACAACAACAACAACAACAAACTACTACTACTACTACTGCTGCTGCTCTGCTGCTGCTGCTGCTGCTGCTACTACTACTAGTGCTGCTGCTGCTGCTACTACTACTACTACCACTACTACCACTACTACCACTACCACTACTATCATGTCTTCGTCTTCTATCAGTTATTATTTGAAGTGATCACTATCATCTGCATCACCTCACATATATCTTCACATATTTTGCCCTCAAATTTACCTAAGCAGATGTTCATATGCACGCATCAATCCAAGCGTATTCATTCGTCCACATGCACAGTCATACGCAAAATATAGGCATGCACATGTACAAGCGCACACATATACACGTGCACGTACACGTACACACAACTACAGTAGTGGCGCAGAGCATGTCATATCTTTTAATACGAAATTGAAGGTGAGAAAGATAAAACTTCATTTTCAGATATTCACGATTGAGTAGAAAGAAGAAAAACGTATACCTTCACACCTCTGTTACACAAGTTTCTTCCAAAATTTCAAATTAGGTCTATTAAGTATTAAGTCTGTTGTTTATAGTAGAAAGAAGAAAATGAAAACCACATCTGCGCAAGTTCCATCCGTAATTTCAAACGATGTCTATTAAGTAATGAAAAATTCATTTCCAGATACTGCCAATTTAGTAGAAGAAGAAACGTTATACCTTCACATCTTTACAAGTTCCTTCCCAAATTTCGAACTCAGCCTACCGAGTCATGGGGAAAACTGTTGACTCTTCCAAAGCTTTGACTCCGCAATTGATGAAGAACAAAAAGATGTTAAAAGTTGTAATGTCCATAATCTCGAAGTGTATCCTGACAGACCATCTAGTGTGAGAGAGGGGGAGAGGAGGGGAAGAGAGCGACGAGAGAGAGAGGAGAGAGGAGAGGAGGAGAGAGAGAGAGAGAGGAGAGAGAGAGAGAGAGACAGAGTGAGACAGAGTTGAGAGGGGGGGGGAGAGGGAGAGAGGGGGGAGAGAGACAGACAGACAGAGGAAGATGGAGGAGAGAGATGGGGAGACAGAGGGAGAGAGAGAGAGAGAGAGGCGCAGAGGAGAGAGAGAGAGAAAGCCAGACAGAGAACAGACGAGAGACCTAGAGGCAGATAGAGACAGAGATGAGAGATGAGAGAGAGAGAGAGAGAAGCGCAGATGCACGTGTGTGCATGGTAAGAATAACGCAATATCGCCATTAACGGGAATGATTCATCGTGTATCAGCGAGGGGCCTGCGTCACACAATGTAGACTTTGTATCTTACTGGAGTCGTCCAGGCAGACTGGACAGCGAGCGATCCCAGTCCACAGGCTGTGACAGACTTGACCCTTGATGGTCGTTTCCGGTTTGAAAATGTTTCCGTTTCTGGAGAGATCGCAGCTTGTCCTCGCCCATTCGCTTCCTAATTGTCCCGGTCTGTAAACAGAGCACTTGTCGCCTGCATCGCTTTCTGATTTACTGACCGCTTTCCCGCTCCTGACTGGATGAGCTTCGGTTTCATGTGAAGAGAGAATGTTGATGCGAGTACGAATGTTTAATGCATTGAAGCCATGGACATCTTTGCACAACAGTACAGTGGGAAACGGTGTTGACGTGGGTAGGGAAGGGAGTGGGTAGATGACGGGGAAAACAACGGCAATGTGAAGAGAGAGAGAGTGTGAGAGAGGAGAGAGAGAGAGAGGAGAGAGAGAGAGAGAGAGAGAGAGATGGAGAGAGAGAGAGAGAGAGAGCGCAAACGCAGCAAGTGCCACAAAATGTCATATGTGCCGCAAATGTAGCCAGTATCGCAAAGACGTGCCCCGTAAATGTATCCAATGCTGCACACGCAAACACTGCCGCAGATGTAACAAGGGCCACAAACGTAGCAAATGCGCAAAAAAAAAGTAGCACTGCCGCAAAATGTAGCAAGTACCACAAACGCAGCAAGTGCCGCAAACGTGGCATCGCCGCAAACGTAGGAAGTGCTGCAAACGTGACACGTACCGCAAACGTGCAGGTCCGAATGATTTTGATGCAGTGGCCACAGACTGTGGGTCTCAGTGACAGCTGTGGGTATGCCGCCAACCAAAATGACCGGGCATTGGCCATGTCTCCTGTCGGAGGGAAGCAACCGATAAGCGCGCATGCGTTAACATGCGCCCATTAGCGCGACAGCTTTTGTTGTCGTTGTTTGTTTGTTGTTTGTTTTTTTCTTAACTAGATCGAGCGCGCATGTGGGCCCCTTAAGTTAACAGCTGACCGTCAGCTTACAGTAATGCACAATCCCTTGCGGTTGTAGTGTGTTTACTCGTTCTTTCCCACAACCGTGCGCATGGCACGTGCTGTCCGTCCCAGAGCCAGTTCCCGCTAGCGCGCGCCTTCAGCAAACTCGTACGAAAAAAGAGATGCAGTTTACTGTACTGTACTGATGACTTCTCGGCATGCTGGCTCTCTGTCAGTCTGTCTGTCTGTCTGACTGTCTGTCTGTCTGTCTGTCTGTCTGTCTGATCTCTCTCTCTCTCTCTCTCTCTCTCTCTCTCTCTCTCTCTCTCATCAGTGACCAGAGACAGTGCGGACACAGGCACTGACCCGGTTCCCACTAAAAGTAGATAAAGAAGACAATACCATGGTATGCATTCATTCGCAGATGGGGGAGAGTGCTATGTTGACTATGTTTCATTACATCGAAAGTACATCGAAGTGTCCTTCCTTTGTGGTAGCTTCCATACTCCGTGCATTGATTGCAATAAACATATTTGTAGTTAATCGATAAAAGTGACGAAAATAAACGTACAAAATGCTCATTTGCAGAATGCTGTAAGACTACGGTGTTACTGTTAGGGGTGGGGTGGGTGTGAGTGGAGTGGGATGTTGGGGGGTGGGGGAGGGGGGGGGGGAGGGCACACGCGCTTGGTCGTGAAAGAGCTAATCTGTACTGTCAATAAGCGCGAACTCAACTCCTTTCCAGAAGCGTTCATATGTATTCACGTCGGCGCGCAGTCGTAGACCCACTTCAGGTTTCGTTCCAGTCCCTCAAGTCTATCCGATATTTTAGTTTAGTGTCTTTCTTCTTTCGAAACATCAATGTGAAATTATGTTTTCTTTTGTGTATCCCTTGATTCTCATGCCATCGTTAAATGTTCGTAAAATATTGCACCTAGACTTTGTGACTTCTCGTTTAGGACGTGTTTGATACCACTTAACTGGGATTCGTGTTGGCTTTGAGCAAACTGAGGCGCTCTAGCGATTTGCCAGACCATCGGCAGAGCAGTGAACAATTAAGTTTTGAACTTTTTTCATGTGCCTCTTTTTTCATGGTCATGAAAATATGATGATGGTCAGTGCTAGTATTGCTTTCAGTCTCACAGTCCGAGGAGGAGGAGAGAGAGAGAGAGAAGAGAGAGAGAGTGAGGAGAGAGGGAGAGAGAGGAGAGGGAGGGAGAGGAGGAGAGAGAGAGAGGAGAGGAGAGAGAGAGAGAGAGAGAGGAGAGAGAGAGAGGAGAGAGGAGAGACGTGGGAGGAGAGAGCGGGAGAGAGAGGGAGAGGAGGGGAGGGAGGGAGGAGAGAGAGAGAGAGAGAGAGGGGAGAGAGAGAGAGGAGAGAGAGGGAGACAGACAGACAGACAAAGAAAGAGGAAAGAGGGTTCAACAACACTGTTATTACATGTTCTGAAAGGCACACGAAGAGCTGTTCATATGATCATTAACCTCTAACAACCTAATGAACACTCAATTAGTCATACATTTCACCACACACTAACACCAGCTTTATTCTTCATTCACCCGCTCTACACACACCACACAAACAAGAAGCCTCTTCACATGTCACACAACAGGCAATAGCGCGAACACTAAAGCTGACGTCTGGGACACTTCCAGCACACTCTGAACCCCTCCCCCCCCCCCGCATCCCCCATTACCCTCCCCCCATTACCTCCCCCCCCCCTTACCCCCCCCCCCCCCCCCCCCCCCCCCCAGCCCCAAACGCAAGACAGTATTGTCGCCCAAAGGGTTTCAAGATATTAAATACAAAGAGTCACAAGTTCATTCTCCATACACACCATAAACAATCTATCAAGTAAGCAGCTGTGCTGCTAGCTGCTGTTGAAGAATTCCCACACATTATGGCGTATCTCCGTTTACAAAGAGTGGCACCAATCGATGAAAACTGACAGATCGATTTGTGTAGCACTTTTCTTACAGCTCATTTAAAGGTACACGTAGACAGTTCAGAATAACCAATGCAAACTCAAACGATCTATTCACTATTTCGATTCGTGGGCA
>JADBJO010003756.1:37500-47500 GCA_016801955.1 Conus betulinus
CCAGCTGTTTCCCCCGAACTCGTCATTCCCTTTGAGGAGAACGTTGTCAGTACGAGTTAACAAGGAGGATTCGCGAACGAGCTCTTCGAGGTGGACGGCGAGAATCTTCCTCTCTGGCCAATTATTTCTACGTCGTGGCCAAAAACGAGAGCTGCTGATTTACCTCAGCCGCCATGACCCTAGAAAGTAAGTTGGATGCCACATTTCCACAGATGAAGTCATCGCGATCTTCGCACTCGTGTGCCTGAATCCTGGACGGGCGGATGTTGGTGACGTTTTTTTGAAGATGAAGAAGCTGAGGTAGCTGGAGGCCCTTTCCCGCCGCGTGGGGGGCTGGGAAGACTGGGACGGCATCCGCCAGGGGAGAGAAACGCGTCGAGTTCTTTCTTAAGTTTACCGTATAACCCTTCTTGGTATAACTGACCCAGCTGGGTTGTGTTGGTGGTGTGCACGTCTCTATATTTCCAGGGTGGGAACCTGCCGGATCAACTTGAAGGCTGTGGGGGAATTGTCGCCAACATGGTCGGAGGCTGAGGGTGGTTGTCGGTGCTCGGATCATAAAGCCTGGAACTTTCAGTGAGGCTGCAGGGAGGTGCATCCAGAGCTGTGCCGGGAGTTGAGAAAACGGGTGGCCCTGGGTCCCTGATTGAAGGAACTGGTCCACGGAAGACCTACCTCCCTTCCACCAACTTGGCTGGTGGTGCAAGGGGACTACCTGCACAACGTGGTGGAGATGGACTCGACCAAAGACCATCCTGACGTCCTTCCCGGATATCATGTACACGACGGTTGCCCAACCGGAGGGCGTTGGAGATCAGCAACAAACAGACTGGAACCTCCCCTGTCGACTTAACCCTGGCCGTCAGGATTCGCTGCCTTGCCTCGTAACCTTAGTAGACTTCCCAGTTCACCTGCCTACAAACTTCGCCAACTCCTGTCGACATGGAGCCCCAACTTGTTCCGCAGGGTTCTTCCTGATGGATGGTAACCGAATCACCACCTTGACACACTGTTCCGGTTCCGTAGTGACTTTCAGGATATATCTCCGTGCAGAGGAACGGGCCTGAAAAAAGACATCGCTAACTGGGGGGTTGAATCACGGTTCCCTTCGTTGCAGTTTCTTAGCCTAGCCTGGCTTACAACGAGCTGGAGTTTCTCCCCGAGGAGTTATTTCCATGGCCTTGGTGAATTGAAAAGACTGGACCTTCAGGGCAACCAAGTTAGTTCACACCACCCACCAACGTCTCTCTGGAACGTCAGAAAGCCTGGAAACGCCTGAACTTTGGGCAAAATCGTTAGTGATCTGCTTCAGGAGGGTCTGTTCAGAAGACTTGAGGAACTGGGACTCAACGTCAAGAGCTGGAGAACCAACAGTAATCGTGGAGGTGAAGAAAGAGAGCCTTCACCACAAACTGTCGGTCAAACTGAAAGACGCTGGAAAAACTCCAGAACAACCCCGCTGAAACGACCCTTTCCCAGTCAATTGTACTTCTGCTAGAGGCCTCGTTGACACGAACCTTGAAAACACAGACATCGAGTGTGCTGGACTTTGTGAAGATCGCTCGGCAGCGACCTCGGTGTCCATCCTTGGGTCGAATCCATCAGAAACCCCACGACAGGCACCTACGTGGAGTTGAAAGAAAACCCCGAGTTTCCAGAAGATCATCTCTCTGAGGAACAGGCAAGCTGCTGAAGGGTGCCCCATGGTCGTCTACAACGACACGCGGGAACGGTGCCTATGTTCAATGCTGATCATCAAATACTTCACCATTCAGTTGGAGGGGTTCCAGAACTGGCCTGTGACTGGCCACATCCTCAACGTCACCCATCAGCTTCAGGAATGGGGACAGAAATGGGACGGAACCCTGACAGGTGTGAACTGGGAAGGGTAACTGGTCTGCAAAGCTGGAACTGGTATCTGGCCCGCCTGAGGTGGCTGGTCGGGGGAAACCTGTGGGCCACTCTCCAAAGACAGGCGTCCTCGGGGGGTCCACGTTACTGTCCTCTGGACGAGGTTGACGGGTGTTTCCCGCAGTACGCGTCCCATGCCCTGACTTGATTGCACGTGCTAACCTGCGAAACTGAGGGGTCAATACTGTTCATTGTGGACTGTCCAAAACCGGTAGGTAGTGTGTGTGTGTATGCGTGCTTGGCCTTATTTATTTCTAGTCTTTTGACCTTTTTTTTTATACATTGCCAGGTTGTTATGGTTTACCCTTGGAGAGTTGGAGTAGAATGCCTGCCCCCAACAGTCCCGCCCCCCTTTTTTCGTGCCCAAGCCACACCAAAACCTGCGGTTACACTTATACTTCATTAACGTGCATGTTGATCCTCCTTTCTTTTGTGCTCTCTATGACATTACTTATCTGTCTCTCTCTTTCTGGCACTGTCATTATTGGTTCCTCCTGTTCTTCTATAGACTGTTCACTCACTCCCTACTCTCTCCCTGTCTCTCTCTCCTCTCCCTCCCTCTCTCTCCTCCTCTCTCTCTGTTCTCCAACTGTCCACTGTTCTAACTCAGTCATTTGTCTCCTGTCTCCTCTGTCGTCTGTCTCGTCTCTCCTACATGTCTCCCTTCTTCTCTTCAACTCTCCTCCTCTCATCTCTCCTCTCTTCGTCTCTCTCTCTCCTCTCTCCTCTCTCTCTTACCACCCTCCATCGTCTCCCCCCCCCTCTCTCTCTCTCCACACTTTCCTCCTCTCTGTTGCTCAAGCCCTCTCTGGGAGAGAAGAACCGAGACAAATAGGGAGACAACAGTCAGTCAGTCAGACAGACCGACAGACAGACAAGAGACTGAGTCACAGGGACAGACAGGGGGAGACACGAGATAAAAAAAAGGACACAGACAGGAAGAGACCACCACAGACAGGTCAGACACAGCCAACCAGCCAAACAACCAACCAGACACACAGTCGGCCAGCAGGCCCAGCCAGCCCAGCCAGGCCGGCGAAAACACACTCTTACCTCCGCTGTCTCCCTGTGTCTGCCATGTCCAGGCCTGACGGCTCTCGCTTCCAAGGGTGGCCCAACGTGGGACACCAGGGAAACTCTGGCTCCAGAGAACAAACACCATACAGAGCCTGGAAAGCACCCCTACCATGACCCACCTGACCTCCCTCAAACTCACCTCCAATAACGTCAAGGTCAGCAGACAGGGATGGGGTGTGGTGGGGGGGTGGGGGTCGGGGGTGGAGGGAGAGTGGGGGGGGGGGGGGGGGGGGGGGGCAAAGCAACCCCGCTGGCCAGGTTATCTGTTGAAAAGGGCAACATGACCTTCGGGTTTGTCTTAGGGAGATTGTATTCAGTGGTTAAGTATATGCGGTAGGACTTACTGACGTGCATGCTCTCTCTCTCTCTCTCTCTCTCTTGATCACGTACACGTGCGCGCGCACGCACGCGCCCATGCACACACGCACACCGCACACACACATACACACACACACTAACATACGCGCACGCACATACGCACACGCACACACGCACACACACACACGCACACACACACACACACACACCACACACCCACACACACACACACACACGCACACACACACGCACGCACACACACACGTCTACTTATTATGACAACACACAAACACACAACAACAACACACAGAGAGACACGCGCATGAGCTGACCTCCATGTCATTACATATTCACTTGTATACTAGTGAATATGTAATGACATGGAGGTCAGGGGAGGGGGGAGGGAGTTCGGGGGCGTTTGTGTGCGCCTGCGTGTGTCTTTGTGTGTGATTGTGGTAAACTTTGATGTTGGAGTTTTTTTTCTCTGGTAACAAAAAGCAATGGGTTATCGAAACTGATGAAATATGATTTTTTTTAGCCTTTCCAGACTCTCCGTGCATGAAGATTGTACTAAATCGTCTCGGCCATACATTAATGCACTGATCTTTTTCATCGGCAGGTTTGGTGTTACAAACTGGCTTTTTCGTACAAATTTTGATTTGTTTTATTTGTTACGCATTTAAAAACAAAACTATAAACAACACATTATCCAATGGTTCAAAAATCTTAACAAACAGAAGAACACACAGTATTCATCACATTCGACATAGTAGACTTCTACCCATCCATAGATGAAGAGCTACTCACTAAAGCTCTGAAATTTGCTAATAAACACACAGACATAACAGGGTCAGAAATGGGAAATCATTCTCCACACCAAGAAAACTTTACTCTACAGCAAGAAACTCAACATTTGATGTGACCATGGGATCGTATGACGGTGCCGAAACATGCGAACTGGTCGGACTGTTCATGCTATCCAACATCCAAAAACAACTCGGAAAGCAAGTCGGACTATACAGAGACGACGGCCTCGCCGCGCTAAACAACAATCCAAGAACCATCGAAAACAAGAAAAAAGAACTATGCAAAATTTTCCAAAACCATAACTTAAAAATCACCATCGAAGCAAACAAAAAGGTAGTGAACTACTTAGACATAACACTTGACCTCAACAACTACATATATAAACCATACAAGAAACCTAATGACACTCCCATTTATGTAAACATCAATAGCAACCACACCACCATCTATACTAAAAACCATACCCAATGGCGCATACTAGTGAGTAGTGAAGTGACAGTAAGGTGGGTAAATAGACAGTGAAGAAAGGAGCAGACACAATGATAGACATTAATCTGTGGAGGTGCAGAATTGGACATTTTTGTGCATCAGTGGCAAGGTCACACAAAGTTCACAAGGCCAGCCAGGTGAGCGGAAGCGAGGCAGTGTCGGCGACCGGGTGTGTTGACATTTTTTGGCGTTGTTCTCAGTGTGTGTCTCCTCGGAAATTCGCTGAGAATCATCGCTACCTCAGTTGTGAGCTATGACACCTCACCAACACTGGGCCTTTCGGCTGGTCACATTCCAGGAGCAACAACATCGAGTGGGAAACACAATGTGTTACGACAGCGCGTGTGTAGTACACGTGTTGCCCGTACACAGCCAAGCCCTCGTCACACTGTGTTTAATTTATGCCTCGTGGTCGGTGCGACGCCTTCTCCTGTCTCATGACGTGGAGACGAAACCCGGACCTTTGCAGAGGGATGGCAGTGTCACAGAGGATGATGTTCCGCAAACACCTGCTGCACACGTGGATCATCAGCGACACATCAACACGTCACCCCTGACTTCGCACAGCAAATTCTTCAGGCCATCGACAGACAGAGTAAACAAAGCAGCGAAGAAAATAAATTGATTCGAAGTGATCTGTCTGTCATCAAGTCCGAACTGAAACGTGTCAGTGAGAAGTGTGATGAAATGAAATTAATGAACGCTGCAATAGACTTGAACAAAAAAACACCCGTCTGTCAGAGGCCGTGTCGGAAATCACCGATGACATCACAGCCCTCAACACAGAATCAGCGGAGCAGAAAAAGAAAGAGGTCACACACAAACTCTCCCAGTATATAGACAGACTACGTAACGAACATGAGAAAATGAACTCTGAAATTGACCGATTAGAGGAGTTTTCCCGTAGGGACAATCTACGGTTTTACGGTATCCCTATGTGCTCTGACAGAGAAAACTTTCGACCAGTGTGCGTCAGCTGTGGTGTCAGCACTGAACAGTGTAGAGGGCCCAAAGCAGTGGAGGGAAGAAGACGACATCATCAGAGCACATAGAATCGGACAGGGTGACCCAAAACCCATGATCGTCAAAGTGCGTAGTTGGAGGGACAAGCTGGAGATCCTGACGAATAAAGACTTCAGAAGTCAGCTTGAAGGGCAAGGTGTGCGGGTGGCCAACGACTTGACCAGACGGCAAGCTGCAATGGTGGCACAGGCCAAACGTGACGGCATGTCAGCTTACTTTGACAGAGGCGTGATGAAGATCGGACCGAGACGAGCACCGAGGTCGTACGCCGCAGCAGTGAGGGCCGATCACGATGTGGACACTTCGTCACCTCCATCATCAGGCGGAACAGCAGACAGCACGGTGCCGATGGCGGAGAGCAACAGCAACACAACAGCTGATCGGCAGTTAGGTCAAGGTCACCGGGTCAACACACCAGTGGATCACCGCAGAGAATCTCCGAGACACACCCCTCTCAAGCCAACCAGTGGGGGGGAAAGGGTGGTAGAGGTGGGGGTGGGGTAAAAACACCTTCGCAGGGGAAGAGAGGGACTGTGCAAGGGAAGGGACAGAGTGGGCGGCCTGCAACACGTGAAACTGGTGGCAGTGCGGGTAGAGGGACACAGCAAAGTGGGTTGTCAAGTTTCTTGTCTATGAGTGGCGACACACGGCGCGCGATCAGTGACAGTGACAGGCGTTCTCTGCGTTCTGGGTCAACCTCCAATAAATAGACAGGCTTGATCAGCCGACGCAGTTATCGTTCTTGAATTATAATGTTGAAAACCTGTGTAGTAAATTAAATGATGCATCTTTTGTAAATTATGTGTGTTCATTTGATTTCGTGTGTCTAACTGAAACCTTTGCTAATCAGGCTTTTGACTTCAGTTACATTTTTCATGACTATGTAAAATTTAGCTCTCCAGCAAAAAAGTTGTCATCATTTGGTAGAAACTCGGGTGGAGTTTATTACTACTTTAAAAACTACTATTCTCATTTGGTTAAACGAATTGAACTTACATGTGACAACTTGGTTGTTTTGAAAATTGAGAAAAGTATATTTGATATGGATAAAGATGTATTGTTGATTGCAAGTTATATTCCCCCTGAAGGTAGTCCTTTTTATAACTACACTGATGTGAAAAATGGTATTCTTATTTTAGAAGAAAAATTGCAGCAGCATCTAGTCCAGAATGGAAATGTTAACATAATTCTATGTGGTGATTTGAACGCCAGAACAGGATGTGAGCAGCCCACCATTGAAAACCTGACAAGTCATTTAAATCCACTGGATGACAGAGAAAATGAAGAGATGTATATAAGACATTCAAAAGATGGAAATGTGAATGATTTTGGTCAAACGCTTTTAGATTTCTGTTTCATGTTTGATTTAGTCATATTGAATGGATTTTGTGAGGGTGATCCACGCGGCGATTTTACATATGTATCACCACACGGTAGTAGTGTAATTGATTATTTCATTGTGTCTGAAGAATTGCAATTTGATTTTGATTTGTGTGTTAGTGATAATCTACACTCTTGGCACCTACCGGTTGAATTGAGATGGAAGAGAAGGAATGACGGAAGAGAAAGAAAGGAAAATGAATGAGGGTGGAGAAGAGAAGATTGTATGGAATGATGAGAATGCTCAGACAGACTTACAGGATGAATTGGAATCTGACATGTTTTAAGGAATGCATGAAGCAAGCGAACGATGGATTGGATGGTGATGTTGATGAATGTCTGGATGTTTTTACCGTGCATTGTATGGTGCAGCTGCATGTATGGTGCGTATAGTGGGGAAGAAAAAAAAAAAAAAAAAGATGATTGGTTTGATAGGGAATGTGAAGTAATGAATGAAAAGACGAGTTAAGGGCCTTCTGAGAAATTATCAGCGTTCTAAGACTGACGTTAATTATCGGAGGCAAATTTATGTGTACACGCACGGAAAGAAAAGAATATAGTAAGCTAAAGAGAGAGAAAAGGGAATATTTTGATCGTTCCAGACTAGAAAAATTAAAAGATTCAGTTAGAGACCCGAAAACGTTTTGGTCAACTCTTAGAACGATTAACAGAAAGTCACTAGTATATAATGAAATTTCAATAAAACAATGGCATGATCATTTCAACGGTGTTTTTAATTCTCATGATAATATTTACGAGGAGGATAGCCATACTGACCCGAATAATGAAAATATGCAAGAACCCCTGTTTAATGACCCAATCACAAAAAGCGAAATAGAAGAAAGCATTAAAAGATTAAAAAAGCGGTAAAAGTGCTGGCCCAGACGGAATTGTAAATGAAATGCTAAAAAATGCAAATAATTTGGTTATTGAGTTTCTGGTGCGTCTTTTTAACAAACTTTTCGAGTCTGGGACATTTCCAACTCAGTGGTCGAAATCCATAATAATACCATTGCATAAAAAAGGTGACATCAATAACCCAGATAATTATCGAGGCGTAAGTCTGTCCAGTGTATTAGGTAAGATCTATACCAGTATTTTGAATTCAAGACTTACTGTATGGGCAGAAGAGAGAGAAGAACAAATTATTGAAGAGCAGGCGGGTTTTAGAAGTGGATATAGCACCATTGACCATATTTTCACCTTGTATTGTTTAGTTCAAAAATATCTCTCAAAAATTTCAAAATTATACGTGGCTTTTGTTGACTTCCGGAAGGCCTTTGACTCGGTTAACAGAAACCTATTATGGGAGTGCCTGAGGAAATCTGGTGTGGATGGAAAATTGTATCATGCGCTGAGAGGAATCTATAATACCGTTCTAGCCTGTGTACGTGATAAATGCCTATTATCACAATATTTCAATTGTCCAAGAGGTGTCAAGCAAGGTTGTGTGCTAAGCCCCCTATTATTTTCTTTTTTCATCAATGAACTTGCTGTGGAGTTATCAAAACGTGGAAGACATGGCATCAACTAATCTCTGGAGGAATTGAAATGTTTCTGATTTTTGCCGATGATGTGATATTGCTGTCAGACACTGTTATAGGATTGCAAAATCAAATCAATGTACTTAAATCTGAAGCTGATAGAATGCAATTGGTTGTAAATCTAGACAAAAAACTAATATAGTTTTTCGAAAGGGGGGGTATCTCTCTGCAAATGAAAATATGGTGGTATGGAAATGAGGAGATAAAGGTAACAAATAAATATAAATATTTAGGCATTGTTTTTACAACCAGGTTAAGCTTGATGTCTGGCTGGACAGAAGTCGCTAGAAGGGGGTAGAAAAGGGGTTATTGAAATTCTTCGCACCATGAGAAGATTAAATTCGATTGATTCTAATTTATTCTGGAAAATGTTTGATTCACAAATAGAACCCATGCTATCATATGGTGCTGAAGTTTGGGGACTTAATGAAAATAAACAAATGGAGAATATTCACACATTTGCAATAAAGAGATTTCTAAAACACCTTTACACTCATCAAATAAAATGTGTTACGGAGAGTCAGGTCGATATCCTTTATTTATTAGAAATTATATTAATGTGTGAGATACTGGGCTAAAACTAACTCGACTCCACTAAATCGTATATGTAGACAGGCATATGAAATGCTTTTCAGACAAATGGAAATAGGAGTGTACAACTGGGTGTCGGATGTAAAAAGGTTTTAACAGAAAACGGATTTGGCATTGTTTTGGATTGCACAAGGGGTAGGTAGTGAGAAAATGTTCTATTTGAATTTAAGCAGCGCGACTGATTGATTGTTTTAAGCAAAACTGGCACTCCACTGTGGCTGGAAATGATAAATACAGCTGGTACTATTCTTTAAAGATTCGTTATACCCTGAAAAATATCTTGGTGTAATAACTAATAAATGGCATAGGGACTCACTTGTCAGATTTAGAACAAGAACCTTAGGTTTATATTCATATAAAAGGTGGTTTACTTCAGATTCGATCATGAGTTCGGTATGCCCGTTATGTTCGAATGGTTTCGAAGATGAGATGCATTTCTTATTCGATTGTGGTGAATACAATGAATTACGAAACACATGTAGTCTGTTTACTAAATACAACGCGCAAGATATATAACATAAGAAAAATGCTGACATCAGGAAATGAAGACATTATTAGATCACTTGCTGTGTTCATTGCGAAAGCAAAATAATATTAGGAAGAAAAATCTAGATTGTTAGTTATCGAATTATTTATCATGAAAATGTTACTCTGCTAGGTATCTATTATGTGCTGTTGTTGTGCTGAAAGGAAAAGGTAATAAGTGTCACTAATTGTTGACTCATAGGTCGGTTGGTCGTATATTATGACCCAGTATTAATGGATGTTTTCACAAAGTTGTTTGATTTTGCCTCCCCTCTCTCTCTATCTCCCTCTCCCCCATCTCTCTCTTCTCTATCTGTCTCCTCCCCCCCCCCCCC
>JADBJO010003756.1:52500-62500 GCA_016801955.1 Conus betulinus
AACTTCCGCCCCTCTTCGCCAGGCGAGTGGCGACGCATGCCAGCCCTTCTAACGTGTGTGCTGCGAGTTCCCCGATACAGTTTGTTCTTCTCGACAGTGTTGCAAGGTTTGTGGCATTGCTTGCTTTGGGTTCGCTTTTAGTATGATGATGATGATGATGGGTGGGTGTGTGTGTGTGTGTGTGTGTGTGTGCGCGCGCGCGCGCGTGCGTGCGTGCGTGCGTGCGCGCGAACGTGTGTGTGTGTGTGTGTGTGTGTGTGTGCTATCAAATCATGTTTCATGTGGAAAGATATCTTTAATTGTTATGGAAAGCTCATGATTTCTTTAATTGTTATCGAAAAACTCATGACCATTCTGTTCTGGAGATACGTTGAAGGTCGAAATCGTAGTAGGACCATTAGGTAATGGGTGGCAGAGAGAGAGAGAGAGAGAGAGAGAGAGAGAGAGAGAGAGAGAGGATCAAATTCCCCTTATTGTAGGTGAAAATATGACAAAAGTCTGATAAAAATCACATTAACATATTTTGATATTTAAAGGTCCTGTACAATTTCTCTAGGGGCTGTTTTGGGCGACGTAACAGTTATACGGAGCCATAATCATATCGGTACTCATATCATTTATATGGTCAGAATTATTCATAATTCAGTCTGGGTCTACAAACATAGGCATATATGGGAGCCACCTGGGGAGACAATTTTTAATACATTTTTTTTTTTTAGCAATATCATATATTCTGCAGTTTCATATCTGTATTTCATTTTATTGAGAAGTACGTCTAGTCTAGGATTTTTTTTTTCCCATGTTCTACACTGATGTAGATGATGTTTTAGCAAATAATACAATGAAACAAGATACATGATCCATATGTATGTTTTTATCCAATCCAACTATGACTATTTGATTCAGTTATCTACAAATGAAATGCATAAAGACATTTTTCATTAATTAATCCACCAGCGTTTCTCTTGAACGTTGTTTGACCATGCAATATTAAAACATGTGTGTAATACTGTCCTTAACACCAAAGTACAGAAAGAACATACATCACTGTTCAATACACCCATTGTTTTCAGCACTACATTAGTACCAAGACATCTGTGTGTATTATTCATAACTGTAATCATTTCATTTTTACGTCAAAGATTTTGCTAAGATAAAGAGAGTACAGTTTTTCCAATAATTGTCAACGTTCAGTTTTATATCCCAGTTCGTGCAGCACTAAGGACTTCGGACTTATGACTTATTATGTTTGATTTGTCTGTTTTTTGTTTTTTTTCTATTTCTACCATTTGTTCTTTCTTTGGTTTCCATTACGTTGTATTGTATGAAATTTCTGGAGTAAAGATGCTTTCTGAAGAAAGTAACATCAACAGAAACAAGAAGTATTCCGTAGACAGTGCGTGATTATTCAAAAGTCTCAGATGACGATAACTGATGATGATAACGATGGTGATGATGATCGTGACGATGATGATGATGATGATAATGATGATGACGACGACGACGATAATAAGAATTATGATGATGATGATGATGATGATGGCGAAGACTACAACGACAACGACGACAATAATAATAATTGTAATGATGATAATGATGATGATAATAACAATAATAATAATATTAACAATTGTAACAACAGCAACAACAATAACAACAACAACGATGATAATGATAATGATGATGATAATGATAATAATGATAACAACAATAATGATGAAAATAATAAGATAATAACAGGAACAACAACAATACAAATAACAATGATAGCAATGATGATAATAACAATGATGATGATGAAGATGATGATAATGATACTAATGAGACTGATGATAATAACAATGATGATGATGATAATGATGATACTAATAGACTGATCAAGTCACATAGAGGGTTTTATGTAAAATTAGTAATGACAGCATGTCTCTTTGGCAGTTTTACCTAGATTTATGGGCTGTGGCCCAGTGTCTCAGTTTACCTAGATTTATGGGCCGCTCTGTGGCGGCACGAATTGTCGCAACGGCACAGATTATCGCAAATTCACGAATATTAAAATCCGTGCCCGGACCTGCTATGGGTCTACCGGCACGGATTGTCGTAACGAAAATCCGTGCCGCATGTGCACATATTTTCGCAGGGAATGTTTGAGGAATGACTGCTTTTTGTGTTCCGGGTCTACAGTGTGGGACAGTGACCCCATCCCATTTCACCTGTCCTTTCATCATCTATCCATTTGTCTCTCGGACTGTCGGCCCGTTTGTCCACTGCACTTTCTACTTTCCTGGCAGAATTTTGGTCATATTTATAACCCGCGAAAGTTTACGAAGTGGATTATATTTGTTGTTGTTGTTGTTGTTGTTGTTGTGTGTGTGTGTGTGTGTGTGTGTGTGTGTGTGTGTGTGTGTCAACAGCATTTTATCATGAGGGAATACAGACAGGAAAGTGAAACTTGATACACATGTAGGATAGGTACTGTAGATATGCCTTTTGCGATTTAGGTAGAGATCAATGTCACGACCTTGACTTTATGACCTTGACATTGAAACTGTATTTTTAGCCATATTTTAAGCATCAGTCAACATAAGATGTTGAAACGTGGTGTGCAGATACTTTGGCTCAAGCCCCTTCCATATATTGTTGTCCAATTAAGGTCAAGGTCAAGATCGTATGACCTTGAACACTGAAAAATCCATTTTTAGCAATATCTCGGGCACCATTCAACATAGGATGTTGAAACTTGGAGTGCATGTGCTTCAGCTCATGCCCTTTTCGAGTATGGTTGAATGGTCAAGTCAAGGTCAAGGTCGTATGACCTCGAACACTGAAAATATATTTTAGCCATATTTCAAGCACCAGTCAACATAGGATGTTGAAAGTTGGAGTGCACGTGCTTTGGCAGTGTCCCTTCCGAATACTGTTGACCGATCAAGGTCAGGTTCAAGGTCAAGGTCGTATGACCTTGAACACTAAAAATATATATTTTAGCCATATATCAAGCACCAATCAACGTAGGATATTGAAATTTAGTGTGAAGGTGCTTTAGCTTATGTCCCTCCAAATGCTGTTTGATCGATCAAGGTCAAGGTCAAAGTCGTATGACCATGAACATTGAAAAAAAAAAACGTTTAGCCATATCTCAAGCATCAGTCAACATAGGATGTTGAAACTTGGTGTGAAGGTGCTTTGGCTCGTGCCCCTTCTGAATATTGTTGACCCATCGATCTCAAGGCAAAGGTCGTATAGCCTTGAACACTGAAAATATTTTAGCTATATCTCAAGCACCAGTCAACATAGGATGTTGAAACTTGGTGTGCAGGTGCTTTGGCTCATGCCCCTTCCGAATATTGTTGAACAGTCAAGGTCAAGATCAAGACTGGACCTTAAAGATATGGCTGATATAAAGGTTTAACTAAAGAAAGAGTAAAAAAAAAATTCCAGACTTGACTTTTTTGGGCGTAGGCGAACTTTAGTACTTTGGCTTGTAGCTCAGGGTATTGTGTGGACGGCGTGTTCGCTCTAGACGATTAATTTTGTTAAACGCAACAACTTCGCGGGATATTCTCGATTGCTGCATTCAAAACTGTACGTCCACTGTATGAATGGAGTTTATTTAAAACGCTACTTAAATTAACAAATAGAACAGATTTTTGGTTTATCTGTTTGTTTTTATGTGTGTCATTGAATGACCATGGAATTTCTTTTTGAATGTTAGTGTTTTGTTTGAAATCTACATAACTCGGTGACTCACCTTTAAAACGGGAACAAGTCGAGGACTGACCAGCCCCGCAATAACGGACCTCCCCAATAAAGGGTTCGATCAGTTGTTCGACATCAAACTTGCATAGTTGAGCTGTAGTGTTTTAAACTCTGTTCATTCCACCGATATTGAGGTCAAGATCCCCAAGAAAGCTCTTCGTGTGAGTGTGAGTGTGGCAATGTGTTGTCTTGCGAATGTGCACCAGTGAGACACTTGAAATGCGTGAAATCGTTATGAGGGTGCGTGTTGGGTTCAATTCGCAGCGCCTTGAGCCAAGTTGTGTTTTTGGACATTTGCACGTGTACAATGCTCTTTACTTATTCATCTATTTATGTATATATTTATTTCTGTATTTATTTATTCATTTATCTATATATTTATTTATTTGTCTATATCCTTATTTACATACACACACACACACACACACACGCACGCACGCACGCACACACACACACACGCACACACACGCACGCACGCACACACGCACGCACACACGCACGCACACACGCACGCACGCACACACACACACACACACACACACACACACACACGACGACACACAGAGAGAGAGAGAGAGAGAGAGAGAGAGAGAGAGAGAGAGAGAGAGAGAGAGAGACGAGAGAGAGAGAGAGAGAGAGACAGAGAGAGAGACAGACAGAGAGGAGAGACAGACAGAGAGAGAGAGAGAGAGAGGAGAGAGAGAGAGAGAGAGAGAGAGAGAGAGAGGAGAGAGAGAGAGAGAGAGGAGAGAGAGAGGGGGAGAGAGAGAGAGGGGAGAAAGAGTAGAAAGAGAGAGAGAGAGAGAGAGAGAGAGAGAGAGAGAGAGAGAGAGAGAGAGAGAGAGTGATCGGGGTGGGGAAGGGCGGGGGGAGTGGAGGGGGAGGCGGTATGAAAGAGTGAGGATCAACAAATTGTGGTCATTTGCGAGCACCTCAAAGAAAGTGTAGACTGCGACAATCCGTGCCGTTGCGACAATCCGTGCCGGGAGGTCAGACACAAACTGTCGCATGAGACAATCCGTGCTGTTGCGACAATCCGTGCCGCCAAGTCCGGCACGGATTGTCGCAAATTCACGAACGCGACAATCCGTGCCGTTGCGACAGTCTGTGCCGCCATAGCCGCTCAATATGCTACGGTCCAGAGTCTGTTTCCAAAGCAGCCGTGGAGCAGTTTGTTGACGGAGCCAGTGACTCACCGAAAAGTGGTGGGAAGACGCCGCGAGAGAGGAAAGCAGCCAACTCCCCAGCTTTAGGGTAGCATGGGGCAAAACGCCTAGGTGGGGTCAAACGCCATCCCCGTGATTAGGAGAACATGTGATGTAACAAACAACGTTATACCTGACCTAAATCCTGAACAAAGAAGACGCTTCTGACAGGAGAAAGAGAACTCCCAAGTAAAGGGTAGGTTTTACAGACTTATGTGTTTTTTCTTTTGGGCTTGTTTTCAATAATTTCTTATATGAATTCAGTTTAACTATGTTCAGACATGTAACAAATGAAATGGAAAAGCTTTGTAGTTTCATTGATTAAGAATATTTCAACTTGATGCTAGTGATGCTGGCGCCAGTTTTGTTTCTCCTCCTTCCCGCTGTCTGACCGTTCTGTTAACAGTAGGTCAGTCTGGAGGTCAAACGCCCACACCTTCACGGGGTGGGGGGGGGGGGGGGGGGGGGGCAAGACGCCTAGGGTGGGCTTTTTGCCCCGTTTATTGGGCCTTTTGCCCCATACTTGGTTTTATCGCAAATTAGGTCAGGGACGACTGGTCAGTGTGCGTGTATTTGTGTGCGTGTGTGTGTGTGTGTGTGTGTGTGTGTGTGTGTGTGTTGGTACCTGGGGTTGTGAGGTAGAGGTAGTGTGTCATAGCTTTTGCCGGGGTTGTGCGGTAGCGACAATTTGTGGGTACTATTTCCCTACACCCACATCTTTGACCCTACAGACTGTTGCCCAAATGCTAAGGGGATGTTGCTGATGCATTTAATTCATCTACTCCAAAAGATCGTTTTCCTGCTAGATCATCAACACACACACACACACACACACACACACACACACACACACAGATCAGCTTGCTCTCGTTCTCTGCCAGGCTGAAGATAATGAGATGACGTCATTTATGCGCATGCTTTCTGTGAACAGCAGTAAATTATGGCGTCGGGGGGCGTCATTGTTGAAACAGTGTCAACGATGGTTCAAATGATATGTTTGTCTTTTTTTTTTTTAATTTTGTTATTTGTATGGCATATCAATTTATTTTCATCATTCTTGTCAGGAAGCAAAATACTGAAAAGAAAAGGGAAAAATTTTGGAATTTAGGCGTGTGCTGTTCAGTATTCAAGCAGGCTGGGAAACTAAATCCAGTTGTTGTCTTCTCTTCTCGAGTTTTTCGTCTTATTTGCTTGCCGCTTGCACCTCTTTCTCTTCTGGATGATCTTAGTAACTAGGCAACGTGCTCCTCTGAGAATCGCAGTTACTTACATAATTATTGCTTTATTAGCCAGCTTTGCCATGCATTCAAAAGGTGCACACTATGAACCTAATCTACACGGCCCGTTTCCCGCCAACTCTATAGTAGATTTGTATTCTTACGTGTGTTTTCACTATCGCACAAGCAGTTTTGTGTTCTTATTTGGTTGGGGTTGTTTGGGATGTTACTGAGAAGTATTTGGGGGATGTATGGATTTATTTGATTAATTGTGGGATGTAACTAAATTAACTGGGGTGGCTAACTACTGGCTTAGATTGATATGTACCGTGCATAAATCTAATTCAGCCAACACAGCGACATACACATTCTGAGGTGATAGCCCAGAATGGGCAAGTAACTGCTGAAGAAGAACTGAAGAAGAAGAAGAAGAAGAAGAAGAAGAAGAAGAAGAAGATGTTGCTTACAGCCCAGCCAGCCTGAAAGAGCCATATCAGGGCTGTTACCACACTGAAGTCAACCAAAAACAAATCGACAGCAGCAGCAGCAGCAGCAGCAGCAGAAGAAGAAGAAGAAGAAGAAGAAGACGAAGAGAGAGAGAGAGAGAGCATATCGTTCACTCGAACAGAGAGTTGAGGCTGAAACATGAACTAGTGTGAAAGGTAGTATGATAGCGTGAGACGTTAGAGTTTTTTTCATACACGTTCACAAATATACTAGACAGAGCACAGAGCCAGGCAGAATCTGCTACAACATTCTCTCAGTGAACAGGCATAAGAATTCACAAATGTATTTATTTTGGCTACAAGTTTTTTAAAAGAAGTTCCAAAGAATTATGATTTTTTGGCGAAGACCTTCCCTGTCTACACTAATAAAAACAAAAAACACACAAAAAAGAACCCACGTTCCTCTAGAATCACTATGGCCAGGCCCAAAGGCCGAGAGGCCTAGCAACACCCTCCCCGAATCAGAGGATGCCAGGGATTTGAGAGAGCCTGAATGTTCTACTATATAAGAATAATATAGCTTGTAACTGGATTTCTGTTGAATAACCCTACTGATCGACGGAATATAACATGTTTTTATGCTTCTGACTTTTGGAGCTGGAGGAGGAGAAATGCTAGACCTATCCACCCTGGGACATGTTGATGGTGATGACATGTGTTATGGAAGAACTGTTGGCTGACCAGTGTCGTTTACCTGGGTTGGGGTGGGGGTCGGGGGTGGGAGGGGTTATGGAAGGTTGGAGGTGTTTCCACCCGTTGAACTGGGGGACATGTTGTCTCACCGATTGTGGGACAGTTAAAAGTGATCGCAGGCCTTAACTATCAGGACGCTTTGAGGTCCAGCGTTTGTCCATGAGCAGCAGCAATGACCGCCTGGAACTATCAGGACGTTTTTTTTTTAAGAACCAACGTTTGTCCGTGGGCAGCAGCAATGACCGTTATTCTTCATTTACAGTCCCGTGGCTCAGAATCGAGGCGTAGTGTGTGTGTGTGTGTGTGTGTGTGTGTGTGTGTGTGTGTGTGTGTGTGTGTGTGAACATATCCCTTGTTAATATCATTCTGTGATACTGGCATCATACTTACAAACTTGTGAGTGTTGCGCATGAGCCGTACATCCTGAAAGTAGAGCAGCCTCCTCCACGTGTTTCTGATCGCGTGGGCCTTCCGCCATTTCTACGGCTGATCTCACTATTCAACTCCTGGGGTAGGCGTTTTATAATTCATTTTGCATCCTGCTCATTGAAACGTATATCGCAAATCTCTATGGTCATAAACTTAAGTTCCTGTCATAAAGAGAACTATGTAACCGATGAAGTTTCGATCTTGGAGCAGACTGCAGTGATTGATTTAGTCGGAGCACTGTGATACACATGGTAAATGTGACTGTTCTTAACGTGACACAAATGACAAAGACAGTAACATGGGGATATTCATTACAGTAACGAACCTATCGCATGTAATGAACTCTTCATTCCTTCCTTTCTCATTTCCTTCTGTTTTCATCAGCCGCAAAGCAGAGCTGGTAACAAAGACGTCCTCCGCCTGTGCTGGTCCCACAATCGGCAATACAGCCATTTCTGAAGGTCTGATTGGGCTGTGTTTTCGCAGCTTTGGCAACTACAAAGTGTGTAAAGAACACATTTCTATACACCATAATAAACCTGTGTTCTCAGAAAAAGCATACTCGAATATGTCTTTGCCCGTGTCATAATGAATAGACAAGACGCGTGTTTGGCCCTCGCTCAGCGTGATTTGTGTGTCTTCCTCACTGAATGGAAGCTCAGTATTGCAATTCGGCTTGAAAGTCGGCGCACACACACACACACACACACACACACCGACACACGCATGCACCAACTTCAACAAGAGGAACGCAATAACAATGTACGCGCGCGCGCGCGCGCACACACACACACACACACACACACACACACACACACACACACACACACACACACACGTTCGTGCATTCAGGCACACACACTAGCACTTCAACAACATGCACACACACACACACACACACACACACACACACACACACACACACACACACATACACACACACACACATGCACGCCCGCGCGTGCGCGCGTGCACACTTATAAGCTTGCACAGATACACCTAAAAGAGTACGGTTTCGCCATACTGACTCACAGCCGGTGAAATGCATCACAACTGGTTTGAATATCAGTAGCATGGTATGAGTGGTCAAATAATCAATACCAGATGTCTACATGTGTGGATGTGTGCAGGCATACACATACTGAGATAAAGAAGCAAGCTGAATCACATGCATGGAAGCTAATCACATTTGCAAAATGTCCTATACATGTCGTACATACCAGTCAGCTTAACATGTACACGACATACATTAAAAGATTCGGGCTGCTTTCCCTGGGGACAGCGCGTCGCTGTAGCACAGCGCCACCCTCAAAGTTAGAGAACCATCAACGCGTACGGGAAGAACCAAGCACCCCGACTACGGCCGCATCTTACTACACACTCTCCAGTCCAAAAGGAGCAGCTCTCTGCCTCAGCACACCCCTCCGAGGGGATAAGGGGAAACCATCCACGGTTTTATCCCTCTTCCAAAGCTGGCAGTGAAGAGGCCGAGATCGAGAAGAACAGAGTCTGCAGCACTGCTGACCTCATCGCAATGCAAAGCTGCTCTGGCAGAAAAAGGATGCAGGGAAGAAATCAGCCAAAACTCAATCGTGGAAACGGATGAGCAAGGCCAAGAGGACAGGAGAGGAGAGAAAGAAAACGCCAGCGACAGCTGAGGAAAATACCAGTGAGGAAGAGGAGGACTGGCCCTGTATCATCTGCTGTGAACCACACAGTTGCAGCAGACCAGGAGAAGTGTGGGTACAATGCCAGCCCTGCCGTGACTGGGCCCATGAGGAATGCACTGAAGGACTTCCTATATTCATCTGCCCCAACTGTTATTCAGATGACTGATCATTCGGACATGATACTAACAGCTGAAGGACATGCTAGCTGTACAAACCATGTATATAATTCCTTCAACTATTTAGTGGTGGCAGTTCTTGATGGTTTCCCGTAAGTTTTAATTGTGGGGCAAAACGGCTACACACATGGGGCAAAACGCCCACGATGGGCGATTTGCTCCATATGTTAGGGCGTTTTGCCCCGTGTGTGGGGCAAGGAGGCCAAAATGGTTTTTTTTTTTCATTTTTCACCCACCAGTACTTTTATTTGTATCAATTTGTGTCAGTGGCAGTTTGTAGCATAGGCATTTCTCCAGAGTCTGAGCCTACTTTCATTTCTCTGTGCCTTCAACAAGGAAAGTTGCAGC
>JADBJO010003756.1:67500-72500 GCA_016801955.1 Conus betulinus
GACCCCCCTACCCCCAAATCTGATGATTTGCTGCTGCTGGATTCGTATCACCACCAGAGTCCAGTTGCCACTCCGGGGCACGCAGCCAGAACCAGAGAAAGAATCCCATGACTCGCTCAACTCGTATTTATTTCAAATGGCTGCACTTGGAACCGAACGCATGTAGAACTCTGTCTTTCATGTTCAGCGCGCTGCTGCTCTAACCAGAGGTCTCTTTGACTTTTCTCAGACGTAATTGAAAGAAAAATAGCCCTATCGCCAAACGAAAGAACTAACAAATTACATAGTAACAAATTCAAAGTGACATATTGACATACACACATTTGAAATTCGTTTGATCTTTCGTTTGTCGGTACAGCAATTCTTCATTTCAATTTTGTTTCAGTTTCCGCCCGCGGTTATTATCTACTTTGAAACCATCTTCTCATACCTGTGTAGGCAATGTTTCGTTTCGATGTTTTATAATTAAGCGAAAATCATTCAATTTCAGATTGTATAAGTTTGACAGATTTAAAAGAAGTTGAAGCGATATCCCCACTCCACCCCCACTCCCCCACCTCCCCCACCCCCAGTGGGCCGAGGGGTCATGGTGCGGTAGCGAAATGAATCTCTGGGAGCCAGGGAATCTCAGGAGTATGTAAAGACCCTTAGTGGTCAAGATTGCATGGTCTGGGACTGGACCTTCAGCGTCAGATGTACTTTCTGTGTGCTCAGGGGTACTGTAGTGAAAGTGTGGCGCCAGAGCCTAATGCCTTCCGTGAGGGACGGTGCCAAAAATCGCACAAATGTTATATTTCCACCCCCTTCACCCCTACTCCCCGCCCGCCACACACACACACACACACACACACACACACACACACACACACACACACACACACACACACACACGCACGCACGCACGCACGCACACGCACACACACACAAATCCAGTTCATCATATTTCTCACAGATTCTTTTCCATCTGAGGTGAATGCATGTTTTTTTTCTGCAGGGGATTTGTGCTTGACCTTCAAGATTTTGTTGTTGTTTGAGTGTAATTCTTTATCACGTTTAACGTTGGATTTATTACAATAGGACGAATTGACATTGTGTGAGAGTGAAACATCTACAGTCCCGTGAACGTGCTTGTTCATGCTGTCTTTAATGAAGTGACGTATATTTCTAATTCACACTTTTTTTTTTTTTTTTTTTTTTTTTTTTTTTTTACTATTACTAGTGGTTTAATTAAAAACACCATCTTCTTAAATCAGATGTAATATGTTTTTGCTGCCTTCCCGTTGCCCACCCTCCCCACCCCACCCTCTGTATCTATCAATCTATCTATCTATCTATCTATCTATCTATGTATATATATATATATATATGTATGTTTCTGTGTATCTATCTATGTGCATGTGTGTGTGTGTGTGTGTATGTGTGTGTGTGTGTGTGTGTGTGTGTGTGTGCGTGAGTATGTGCGTGCGCGCGCGTGTGTGTGCGTGTGCGTGTGTGTGTGAGAGAGAGCGCGAGCACGCTTGTGTGTACGGAAGAGACAGTCCTCTGTCTAGCGTCTGAAGGGAGCGAAAAATGGAAGGCGAGGGTTCGGTAGGTGGCACTGAGGAGAAAATTAGGAGAGAGGAACTTCAAAGATCGGGATAGAAACAGGCTAAGGGACAGGGAAGGGGAGGGGGAGGGGGGGGGGGGGGGGGGGGGGCAGAGAGGGGGCACTTATGGCGGACTGTGCACGAGGAACGTCACGAATGAAGGACACGTGACTGGAAGAAACAAGGTAATTAGCCCCAATTTAACAGGGAGAATGTGCAAACGAGCACCTCTGTTGAACAGTCACAGTGCAATGACTAGTGCTAGTTACGGCGGGTTTCGTGCCAGTGAGTTTACGGTTAATGGCAGTTGACCGTAAAAGTGGACAGTTTCAAAACACAGTTTAAGGGGTTTCCTTCCTTTTCTTCTTCTCTTCTTTTCTGTTCTGTCTGTCTGTGTCTTTCTCTCTTTCCTTCTTTTTTTCTCTCCTCTTTCTCCTTCTTCTCTTTTCCTTTCCTTTTCTTTCTTTTTCTTTCGGTCTTTAGGCCAGATTTAACAAGAAAAAATGTCCTGATGATTCAAACGTCCAGAGCCTTTCCCTCAAGGGAGAAATGTACATACCTACAGAAATCAGGATCCATGGCGAACGGATTGGAAGTAAGAATGCGACTAGGCTTTCCAACAGCCTATCACAGTTTAGCATTCCCTCCATCCTGGAGCTCGAAGTCACGCTGACTCTTAGGCATGACGTCATCGTTGGTCCCCATAGATCATGCACATACTACGCGTAACCGCTATTCCAGCATTGTTCACTCAAAGCTTTGCGTAACACATGAACTTGAGGAAGACAAAGGTCGGGCAATAGGACTAAAAACTAGGATTTGCGATCGACTGGGAAAAGACCCTTGAAACAAATAAGAAAAATCAATCAAAGAAGTCAAACTCAGATGGTTTCAGATTAGAATACGCCATAATTTTTTTTTTTGGTCTCAAATAGTATTTTGAATAAAGTGGGTATATCTGTTGTATTTCTTGTTTTTAGGTTTTTGGATGATAGCTTTTCTCTGTTTTCGTTATTAAGTTTTTGTTTCCAGATTTTCGTGGCTTTTTATTCGGGCAGTGTTGGTGTCTTGTTATGTAAAGATAGAAAGAATGATAAGTGCCTTTTTTTTCTAAAGTAAAAAAAGAACGAAGAGCGGTGCTGTTTTCAGGCGCGGATTGAATCATTAGTTTGCGACGCACTTTAAGGGGAAACCTCTCCACCCCCTACCATCCCCCCCTCCCCCCTCCCCCCCCCCTTCCCCACGCCCGTCACCACTTCCCTTCTCGCTGCGTGCCAGGTGCTCAAGTATGTGACAAAAGTGCACAGCCTGTACTCCTGTGGGCCAGGTCTTTGTCTTTGTCCTCCTCTCTCCCCTCCCCCCTCCTCCCCCTCTCTCCCACCTCCTACCCTCTCTCCCACCTTCCACCCCTCTCCCCACCTTCTACCACTCTCTCCCACCTCCTACCCCTCTCTCCACCCTCCTCCTACCCCTCTCTCCCCCTCCCCCCCCCTCTCTCTCCCACCTCCTACCCCTCTCTCCCCACCTCCTACCCCTCTCTCCCACCTCCTACCTACCTCTCTCCCACCTCCCTCCTACCCCTCTCTCCCACCTCCTACCCCCTCTCTCCACCCTCTTCCTCCTCCTCTCCCACCTCCTACCCCTCTCTCTCACCTCCTACCCCTCTCTCCCACCTCCTACCCCCTCTCTCCCACCTCCTACCTCTCTCTCCCACCTCCTACCCCTCTCTCCCACCTCCTACCCCTCCCTCCCACCTCCTACCCCTCTCTCTCCCACCTCCTACCCCTCCTCTCTCCACCTCCTACCCCTCTCTCCCCCACCTCCTACTCCTCTCTCCCACCTCCTACCCCTCTCTCCCACCTCCTAGCCCTCTCTCCCACCCCCCTACCCCTCTCTCCTACTCCTACCCCTCTCTCCCACCTCCCTCCCACCCCCCCTCTCGCTCTGTATCCCTCACCTCAAATTCCCCCACCCGCACCCCTCTGCACCCACTGGTTGTGAAACTGTTCGATCGTGCAAGCAGTCTCCTCAGTCTTTCTTTGTCACTGGACAGCATTTTGAGGTCAGACACTCTCTGCAGTGATTTTTTTTTTTTTTTTTTACATCGAAGGGCGTCATTGATTTCAATTTATGTACGCATGTGTGTTGTGACAAGAACCGAATTATTTCCCCTCGCTTCGTCCGTGTCATCCAAATCGGCTCACAGGCAGGCTAACTCTGACAGCACTTTAGGAGGGAGAGGCTTTACTCGACAAAGTGTTGGCTGACACAGAATCCAATGTGATTATTTTAGTTTATTTGGAGTGACTGTGTGTTGATGGCAGTGGAAAAAAATATCATAGCTCCTTTTCGCTGGAAGAGCTATGGAAGTTGGTCTTACGTAGGTCTCTTAATGATAGTGAGGATTACTAAGAAACGAATTGGTCCATGTAATTCCTGAAGGCATAGTTTATATATCGATAGTAGAACTGTCTTTCCATCGGGTGTGTGGGGAGTGCGTTGGTTCACTTGTGACAGGTGGGTGATTGTCTCCCATTGTGTGTAGGCGTTGTTTTCATTGTTTGTGTTCCGCCAGGAATTGTGCATGGTATTGTCATTGAAACGAAAAAAAAAAAAAATGACTCCACGATGTGAGTACACACACACACACACACACACACACACACACACACACACACACACACACACAGACAGAGAGAGAGAGAGAGAGAGAGAGAGAGAGAGAGAGAGAGAGAGAGAGAGAGAGAGAGAGAGAGAGAGCAAATCTGACTTTTTTTTTGTCCAGGATATATTTTATGTTTGATGTAGAAACTTCTATGAAAGACGTGGAAAACTTAATAATCTCGAATACAAAGGTTTGTACTTATCCGATATCTGGTACTGATGTTCTGTTTCAATGTGCCCGGTAAAACCTTTCCTATAAGGAATCTAACACTACTATCACGAAAGTGGATCCTGTTAGGACATTACACACACACACACACACACACACACACACACACACACACACACACACACACACACACACACACACACAGAGTTATTGTATATGTAGCAAAATTGCTATCCAAATCTGAAGTCAGAAGATATCGGTAAATACAATCAATTCAGTTTATAATGGACACGACTCGGTCTCTAATTGTTGTTGATCGTGTCGCTAGATGTTGCTGTTTATAACTTTCCCCCGAACCATCTCCAAACCCAATTAACACATTCCTTTTCCTTTTTGTCTGTTTGTTAAGTTTTATTTGTTCATCATCACCAAGTTGTGAATAGCTAATAATCAAAGAAGCATGCAACCAACCGGAAAAGGTGAATGCCTTCAATGTGCACAGTGGAATAAAGTAGTAGCAAAGGGCGTGGTCCTCTCGCCTCTTTATGTGCACAGTGGAATAAAGTAGCAAAGGGCGTGGC
>JADBJO010003756.1:80000-97500 GCA_016801955.1 Conus betulinus
ATGGCGCCTGTTCTGATCTAACATACGCGCAGGACACCACGTACTAAATCCGCTACTGACGACAAGAATGGCTTAGTCACAGAGCCTGCGTGAGTGAGCTCTCCCTCCGGAGGGGCGCCATCACGTCCGTCGAACGACAGGTCCCGTGGACTCGCCGATACCGGTGACCCTCGATGTAACTAAATCAAGTCACAGACGTGGAGAGGACATCGAAACTGAGGTCACCATGAGAGCAGGGCACAAAGGGCCACAGAATTTGAGACTTTAAAAAAATTCTGATCGATCAGAATGAGGAGGATGATTAAGATGATGCTACGGATTTCCATTCCAGTCTGAGACTGATGCATGAAAGGGCTGTATTCTCATAATATATTTCGGCGTCAACCAGGCCCGAGAGATACAGACACCTGCAGTGTTGGTCAGGAAATTTGAGCAACACTCTCAGAGACGCATCCATTAAGTGGATGAAACTCGACGGTTTGGTCCCAGTCTTCTCAACCCTGGGCAGAAGCCGGTCGGAGCAGAAAAATCACACATGACTCTGATGGGAATCGAACCCACGACCTCCCAGCCGGGAGTCCCGCGACGCTAACCACTTCGCCACGGCGGTTGGTTTTACGTAACGCATACTTAAATGATCAAAACATGTAAAACATGCACAGAATGACATCCTGCAGAGATAACCAGGGTCACAGCGAGAGCACCTGTTGAAACAAAGGATGAGTTTTTAGGCTATAGTTCACAGAAGCGATGGTGTAAGTGTGTCAGAGGAGGTCAAGGAGTTTCCACGTGATTGTGGCTTGATAGGTACAGTTTTGCCTGCAAGTCTTAGCTTTGGTAGGAAGTATCCTGTGAACTCGAGTTTCAGAACTGTGAAAATCCTGCTCGACTATTCCAGAAAAACAAATAGCATTCAACGTAATACTGAGCACACGCTGGGAAAAGGTATTTTGAGTCTATTCTAACCATATCGAGGCTCAGACAAGCCCTGTCTGGCATTATACGTTTTTACAGTAGTCTGAAAATTAAAGAACGGTTTCATTAGCTTTCCAAATAAAGGGTGAAAATTCCTTAGATTACTCGAAGTATCCGTCCCCCAGCAGAACAACAACAAAAAAAAGTTCCATGCTTTTAGAATAGATATATCAGACGCATTCTGTATTTTCCAAGGAGAAAACAAGAGAACGGATTTTTGACAGGCTTCAAATGAACACATATGTTTGCATGCAAGGAACTCCTCTTGTAGTGAGCTCGTGTGATGCTGGCATGCATGCCGCCATGAATGCTAGGCGTAGATCATCCTGTGAGGAAGAGTTTAGGATGGAGTGTGCTGAGGCACACTGAAAGAGTCCATGAAAGACTTACCGGGTTACAGGTCCTCATGATCGCTGGACATAAATGAAGACTGGGAGATGCGGATATTCTGCATTCCCCGAGGGTTCATCCATTTGCTCCAGAAGAATCTGACGATACGGCATCCAACACACTGAGCGAACAAACTCCCGCAAGAAACAGCGTTTGAGAGTTTCACAAAAATGATAGCATGAAGAACGAGATACACCCAAAGGTACCAATGGGACCCCGAGAAATACTGTCTTCAACCGCCAGACCAATCAGCCAGTAGCAATCCTGCTCCACTCCTGTAGACTCTTGGGAGCACCTTCAGGTGTATCTCTTTCTCACGATGAAAGCGTGAAAAGATGAAAGGTGACCGTGAAATTTAGAGCATCAGTGCTAGCTTCCCATATTTCATTTGAGAAACAAGAGTGCCTTGGATGTCTCCCTGAACACGGAGTACAGCTAGCTCCTCAAGTCCTTTTGCATATGACTGAATACTGGGAGATGTTCATATTCCTTCTTCCCTAAGCGTCTGTCTGGACACCACAATAATCTGTCAATACGGCAAAATGCTGAACAAACTCTACATGAGAAACGTGTTTCGCATTTTTTGTTACAAAATACAAAATAAACATGAAAGATAGCTGCTTTCCTTCAAATCCAGCGCCACATGCCCGCATCTTGCTTGTCTTCCTGAAGGGAGAGCGTTCACGTTAAAGTCTTATCGTGGACACGAGCTGGACAATATGCATTGCTATTTTGGGTTAGATGGTGTTTGAACCTGCTACCTCAAAAACCGCAGTCTGTGGTGCTAATCACTGCAAAATGGCTGCCGGTCTGTCTTTGTCTGCTGTATCCAATGAAAACAACGGTTACAGAGATCTGGCAGTTTATTCCAAAATGCTACTGCATCCCCTACTCTTTCATTTAAGGACAGATATCAACTCATCTCTTTCACAACCTGCTCGCTTGATGTGGCCCTGTGACCCCCACCCTCGAAAGAAAAAATGTAAGTGAAATCCGTTCAGTAAATCTTTATATCTACGTACAGTAACATTTAGCAAACAGCTACTACAGTCCTCAGATGTGCAATCAGCCGAATAAAATGCAACGAAACGCAGACAAGAAAGTGCTAGATAACGGCGATCTAATGCAAACTAGGAAAACAGGGAAATGAATGCTGGACAAATAAAACAGAGAAGCGAATGTTGGACAAATATGTCTACTTCGGATTTTGGGAAACACTACTTGACAACACGCACAAAACAATGCGACCAGGACGGTGTCAGCTGCAGACTGATGATTAGCTGCCAGACCAGAGGGTTACTTGACACTCTGTACCTGAAACTAATGATTAGCTGCTGGACCAGAGGGTTAATTAATATTCTGTACCTAAGACTGATGATTAGCTGCCGGACCAGACAGTTAATTGATATTCTGTACCTAAGACTCCATCGCCGACTTCCTGTTCTCCAGATTCTTCGTTGGCGCGGCCATTGGCTCGTACTTGGTGATGCATTACGTGTACAACGTCGAATTCGTCAAACACACCTGGAGACCTTACCTGGCCAGCATCCCTGCCTGGGCCTTTGGTGCCGGACTGATGTGTCTGACGGCCTGGCAGCTGCCCCCACTGGCGGTACCTGCACTACGTCTGCGCTGGCCTGTCCTTTCCGATGCTGCTCGGATGGTTGTGAGTGTCATAGTTTCACTTCATTTTGACTTTACACATCTTTTTTTGAATTCATGAGTATTACTCCATTAACCATTCTGAGGCATCGTTTTATAACGCGGAATATCTACCCCCACGCATAAACAGCAAATGGCGACCGTACAGGAGCGTGAGATTTGTACACGTTCTTTAAAGGACAGTTACTTGTCTGGATGGAAATAATATTATAGAATAGTAACGGTTCCAGTAAGTGTTGAGAGGGGACAGGTTACTAACAGTGTGTGTGTGTGTGTGTGTGTGTGTGTGTGTGTGTGTGTCCCGTATAAAGACGAATTTGGGAACGAACAGATTAGGTTGTCATCATTTTTCTACCATTGATTGATAGATTCACCGTCGAACAAGCAATGAAATGACGTAACCCACAAATTTGAATTACGGACAGAGAGTATGATTAGGTCAATGGATATAAAGAAACGTTTTATGATTGTAGAGTGCATATCTGTTCTCTTCAGCTTGATTACTATTTACATTGAACGTTTTCAGATTTTTTAATGAGATTCGCCAATAAAACGCGATGAAATGTTAAGCATGACGCGTAATAATCAAAGCATCTGTCAATATATCCACGGACTGTACAAAACATGACACCAGGATATCATGCAGAATGATTTTTAGATATGTTGACTTTCATTTCAACGAAGAAAGTTTTTTTTAGCAGTTGTTTCAGTAGCAGGGAAACTCCCCATAATATTACGTGTAGTGTTCTGCCAGTTCCAACTGTTCAGAAACGAACATTTCTTTCACAGGAACAACAACGACCATGCTTATGAAATGTGATTTCACAGGGAAAGGACATTCCCTGATACTCGTGGTAAAAAAAATCTAGAAACATTTACATTACGTTTAGCTCAGTTAAAAATTCAGTCATTTGCTTCAATGTCTGTGTCAAACCTTCAGCGTTAATTTAGTTTAGCTAATTGCTAGATTGTCAATCGTCTATTGGTTAGGTGCAGTCACGTGATTACCAGCCATAGGCGTGGTACCTGCTGTTAGGCATACGCTGGTGCCGGTAGTCAGGTCGTCTGGCATCTCCTCTGGAAGAAATGTTCATTGCGTACAGTACAGACCCAGTGAAAGAGGTCAGGGGTATGTGCTAGTACGCGATTGTATGCTGTCTACTGTGTTTTGCAATAAATCCAAACGGCTGGGCATGCTTTAAACACTAATGATGTACAAAAATGGTTCCAAGCTTCGGAGCGTATACTGCGATGCTTCAGCCTGTTTATACATTTGAATACGTTCAGAGAGACAACCTGTGACGTCTGTCCCACTTGTGTTCATTCTGCTGAGAGCCACACCACGTATGTTGAGGATCGAATGAAAAGCATCAATGTTGTGTGAAGATTGCAGTGAGGCTCTCTTTGTTGTGGGTTAATTATAGACAGGCATGATTAATGCATTGATTGTACCACTTTGCTTCTTGGCATTGTACGCCAAAAACATTTCTTACAACAACAGCTTGTAGAGCTTTCGACTGGCGTTGAGCACGGAGGATGATTCTAATGTGAAGAACATTTGTTGGATTCAACATGGAGCAGGACAATTGACCAGTGCTTTGAAATCATGGAAGATATGAAGAACAGTTTGTTGGATTCAACATGGAGCGGGATAATTGACCAGTGCTTTGAACTCATGGAAGATATGAAGAACAGTTTGTTGGATTCAACATGAAGCAGGACAATTGACCAGTGCTTTGAAATCATGGAAGATATGAAGAACAGTTTGTTGGATTCAACATGAAGTGGGACAATTGACCAGTGCTTTGAACTCGTGGAAGATATGAAGAACAGTTTTTGTTGGATTCAACATGGAGCGGGACAATTGACCAGTGCTTTGAAATCATCGAAAGCATACGGCGCTTGACAAGAAACTATTTGCCCCTGATCGAATCAAAAGCAGCATTCAGACAAGTTGCGAAACAAGTGTTTCTGAGTTAACGTTGAACACTGTTGACGAGGAAGTCTACCGCTGACAGTCGAAACTCGCGGCTGTTGAAGTCATGAATTAGTACCTCGAAATATAAATGACGCTTTGCTGATTTTACTGAAAAACGACCTCTTTCCGTAACTCTTGAAAATAATGACCACAGCCCATATTGAAGACTGTTGGTATACGTCCACAGCTGATACTCATGAAGCCTCTTTTTGGTCTGCAAGTGCCCTTCGTGGAATGCCATGTGCGCCCCTAGTACAGACCCAATGAAAGAGGTCAGGGATATACTGTCACAGTTGTCGTTGTAGTCTACCTATGGATGCCATGTGCGCCCCTAGTACAGACCCAATGAAAGAGGTCAGGGGTATCCTGTCACAGTTGTCGTTGTAGTCGACCTGTCTGTGTAAAAACGGGTTTGTGTTTCTTGACGGTAATTTTATTCCACCATGGTTAATGACAGGAATCTGTTGCTTTACACTTCTGTGCTCATCCTTGGTTATGAAGATAGGCATTGAGATGGGAATGACGATAGTCATCAGTTGTCTGACTCACAGTGGGGGATAGCAATGGGGAGGCAGGCTGCCTTTGCTTGAGCTGGAAGCTTGCCTTGATGTTTTCTCTCTATGGTAAGGACACCTCCGTCACGAACGTGGATCTTTTCAGCCTCCTCACTGTGAGATCTCTCCGGAGTTCGTTCTGAGGTCAGGAGACTCTGTGCTTGTGTGCTTGAGCGATGGTGCTGCAGTGTGTTGTGTAGAACATCGGTGGCAACCCTGTTGGCTGTTCCGTGGTTTCTTCTGGTATTGATCCCTTGGCACCAATGATGATACGGCATGTCTCGCTCTGCACTCTGTCCAAGCAATGCCGATGGGACCTGGCTGCTGTCATCCATGAGGTGGACCCTTACTTCAGTGTGGTTTATACCGTTACCAGATCGATGTTCTTAGAGCTGTCTCGCCCTCAACTGACGACTCACAGATCTGCCCTATGGGCAGTACGTTGGTATCGGTCAAGTCCCCCCCCTTCCTCCCCACGCCACCCTCTATCCAGACCACAACGCAGCAGAACGAGGCTCCAATCAGCACAGCACTGACAGTTGTCAGGGTTTGGCCGGGTGGGTATGTCCTACCCCCACCCACACTGCCTTCCTCTTACGACCCCCCCACCACCACCACCACCATCCCATCCCGTCCCCATGCTTCTCAGTGCCATCCCGATGTGTTCCAGCCAGCTTGGGCATGATGCTTTCGTTTGCCTCAGCTTCCAGCTCTGGGCGTGTTGTGTGTAGGAAATTCATGTGGTGTGTGTAGGAAAAACACGTGTTGTGTTTAGGAAAGTCATGTCAAACAGAACGCCAGATACTTCTGTTGGTATGGTGTTCTTCACAGGGCTGTTTCCCAGAATCAGGCGTCTAGCCTGCACTGTGGTGGAAAGACGGCAAAGGGTGGTTAATGTCTCCTCTTTGCTGGTGGTCACAAAGCAGTTGTCTCTCCAAACTGTCAGTGTGTTAGGGCAAGCTGCATACTGTAACTCGTTGTTGATGCATACTGTTTGAGTGCGTTAGATAACAGGTCGCTGGTCTAGAAGGCTTCACTGAGAGCTCGGGGTACTTGTTGGGACGAGATTGTTGATAGAGAGAATGAACAAAGATGGCGGCACTGTTCCTCCCCGAGCACTTTCCGACCTCAATGTCCCTGTCAGTTCCCTGGCTCCATGGAGGTGGAGAAACGACTTGGTACCTTGTGACACGTTGTGACTGAGGCCGTGTCAAAGGAGCTTCACAACGTGGCCATCCTCCGCACCTCGCCAAAGTCAACTAACAGGTTAACAAAGCCAGCAAGTGCCATGTTCTGCCCTTGGAAAGCGTCCTCTCTGACTGTCGCCAGCTGTGCTGTCTGGTCTTAGGCCCTCTTCATTTTCTGAAGCCTGCCTTTTTGGAGGGAAGGGGAGTGGGGACAGGGAAGATGATGACACTCTCAGGTTCCAGGTGCAACTGCTGAGGATAATGATAGCTTGACTTCATGCTCACTCACACAGGACTTTTCAGGCTGTTGAGGCCGTGTCGCAGGACTTCGCTCTGGTTCGCTTCTTTTCCAGATGGGATCGTCCTGGGTTCCTTCCAGCACTGTGGGGTACCTCTGTTTGATCAGCTGTGATGTAGGCATCCAGCTGCTTCTGCAGGGCTTTGTTGGAGCATCTCATCGGTGAAGACATCTGGCACAGCTGACTTCTTCTACCTCATTTTCAATTTTGTGGAATTAAAGACCGTAGGCTCATTGGATTTCTTCCTGTCTCTCGGTGTCGTGGAATGTTGGCGATACTGTCTTTAACTAGGCCAGAGCAAAACCGTTCGCAGCCAGTTTTATCCTTACAGAGATGTTTCCTCTTCTTGCAGAGTTTGTCTGTCGTCCTCTGTTTTCGTGCAGTTGATTTTATTGGTTGCCTTAGATCTTCAATCCTGTCGCCACGACGAATCCCACAGTCTTCTCGAGGTCTTGGACGGTTGCCTCTAAGCTGCATCTGTACTCCTGCACCCTCTAGCCTGGTTAGACGCTGAAGAACATCGCGGGCTGGACAATGTTGGAATGTGTGTTCAGGGGTCTGAAATCCAATGGCACACAGACATTCGTTTGTGTGGGCAATCTTAATTCGGCTGGGTGGCTCAGTAGTCGGCAGTGGCCAGTTCTTAGGCAGCAGAGGATTGTTGCCCTCGTTATTCAGAGCTCTGATCAGTCCCTCTAGCTTGGGTATGTCTGTCCCCCATGTTCATCCGTTTGGTCTTCTATCTGCAGCAGTTTGCTGTAGGAAACTGGTGTGTTCTGTTGCAGATGAGTACTTTCTGGGCTAAGGTTGGTCTCTACATTTTCTCTTGCCTCAGTGATCTGGTCATGTGTCCTCTGGAATTTGACCGTCTAAGAAGAGGATATAGATCTTTCTGACTTCTCTGGAGTTTGTATCTTGGCTGCCTGGATTATGCTGAATAAGAGGATATAGATCTTTCTGACTGTCTGGAGTTGGTATCTTTGGCTGCCTGGATTATGCAGAATAAGAGGATATAGATCTTTCTGACCTCTATGGACTTGGTATCTTTGGCTGCCTGGATTATGCTGAATAAGAGGATGTAGATCTTTCTGACCTCTATGGACTTGGTATCTTTGGCTGCCTGGATTATGCTGAATAAGAGGATATAGATCTTTGTGACCTCTCTGGAGTTGGTATCTTTGGCTGTCTGGATTATGCTGCAGAAGAGGATATAGATCTTTGTGACCTCTCTGGAGTTGGTATCTTTGGCTGTCTGGATTATGCTGAAGAAGAGGATATAGATCTTTCTGACCTCTCTGGAGTTGGTATCTTTGTTTGCCTGGGTTATGCTGACGTGTGAGACGTGTTGACTACCATTGATGTTTTGGTTTTCACCGATGAAGTATATTGTCAGTTTGTTGGTACGGATTTTGAACAGATTTCACTCTGCTTTTGCTGTAGTTTCACCTCGCAAGCTGGTAGAGTTTTGACTGCTGCAGAGAGACAGAAGAGCAGGGCGCTTGTTGCTTCCCTTTAGTTGCGTATTTACAACCTCGCTTATGTTCCTTCAGATACCATCAGGTGGAATGTGAAGTCTCGTGCTGTCGTGTGCCAGCAGTCGAGAACAAGATGGATGGATATTTTGGATCAAGGACAAGAAACTTTCGTCTCGTAGACCCATGACTCAGTGTTTTCTCTGTGCTTTTCAAGGGTGTTGTATTCCCATCATGCATATCGTAAAGACATGACTAGATGCCTTCTCTGTCCTTCTCGATGGTGTTGTATTCCCAGTATGTTTATTGTAATGCCATTCCTCGATTTTTCTCCAGCATGTTTTATTCCCAATATGTTTATTGTAATGCAATGACTCCCATGTCATAGCTCTGCAGTTCCAGGGCATTTTATTTCTCACAGTGTTTATTATAATGCAGAAGAAAGCCTGAAGATAATAGCCCAGTGTGGGCTTCCTGGAAAGTACAAGGTCTGGTGTTTGCAGTTCATGCTGATTCTGACGCTTCTGATGTATGATATCAGCACGAGCACTGTGGAATCAATGGAGACCCAATTAACAAGTATACAAGGAAGTGGCTAGGTGTCCCACCAGGTCTCACTGACGTCGCACTCAATGGCCGCCAAGCAAAGCGGAAGCTTTCTCTGAAGTCCATCCTCAAGGAATACAAAGTGGATAAAGCAAAGTTATTGACTGTGCTTGAGGACTCCTAAGACAGCGTTGTGAGACCAGTCCAGCCAGAGCTGAATACTGGCAGAAAATGGAGAGTTCAGGAGGTAGCAGTTGTGGCGAAGGAAAACCTCAAGATCAAGGAAATAACAGGCCATGCACAGACCAGCAGATTGGGGTTGGGATCAATAGAAATGAAATGGTGGTCAAAAGCAAAAGGGAAAGAAAAGAGAGACATGGTGATAAAGGAGCTGAGCTGAAGAAAGAGGAGGACGCCAAGAGAATCCAGAAAGCAGTTCAGCAAGGTCAACTCGGACAGCAGACTACGTGGAAAAAAACGCGCTGCAAAGAACTCTCACCTGGAATGATATGACACATGGCACGTCTTAGAGTCAGCTTTATCCTTAGATCTGTACATGACCTCCTGCCCTCGAATTCAAACCCTGGTCGAATGGGGAAATCAGATGACCCCACGTGCCTACTCTGTTACGGAAAACAAACAGTGGAATATGTCCCGAGTTCATGCAATGCAGCACTGACCCAGGGAAGGTACACATGGAATCACAACCAAGTGCTCAAGGAGATCGTACATGCGGTTAGTACTGCTGGAAAAAGATCTGCTCCACCAGTAGCTCCAGCAACAAAGTTCTACATGGCAAGAGGCCACATGGTCTGGAACAGCTGAGATATCAAGAGCATGGAAGTAGTTTACTGGATGGAGCAGATGACTGGGAATGCACAGCAGATCATCTAGAATGGGAGAACCATCCGGCGATCATCAGGAAGAGTGGCATGAGACCGGATATTGTTCTCCACTCAGGTTCATCAATACAAACGATTCTGATCGAACTCACTGTGTCATTCGAGAGCAGAATGGAGCAGACGCACCTCTGTAAGACAGAGAAATATGCCAGTCAGGCGAGCAGCTTGAGGGAATCTGGCTTCCAGACCCGGATCCTAGCCATGAAAGTTGGAGCAAGGGGATTTGTATGCTCATCAGCCTATGATCTCATGAAAAGCTCGGGATTCTTCTGTGCTTCTCAAGGATGTTGTATTCCCAGTATGTCTACAGAAATGTCTTTGCTCAATGTCTTTTGTATTCCCAGTATGTCTACAGAAATGTCTTTGCTCAATGTCTTTTTCGTGTTTCTTGAGGGTGTTGTGTTCCCTGTGTGTTTATCGCAGTGCTCTGACCTCATGTCCTCTCTGTGTTTTTCGTGGGTATTGTATTTCCAGCTCTGGGGCGAGTTTGTTGAAGTATCCATTGATGTTGTTGGGGATCTGGATAACATCATGTGACAGCTGTCTGTCATTAGAGCTGTAGTAGCTGACCATACTCACGGCGCTGTCGTTGATGACTACCATGGTGTTTGTCACACTGCTTCTTTCACATAGTTACTACTTTTGTTTTTCAAAGTTTTTGACCTCAGGTACGCCTCCTGCTTTCAACTGTCCCACCTAATTTCTGTAGAACACCCGGTCCCTCCTGCGTAAATAGATTGCCGCTTTCAAGGTAGCTTTCCTGTATACATAAGATAATGGTGCTGTTGTCACGAAGGTAATGTTCGAGCTAGGTCTGCTTGTAGGTCACACTTCCTGCGTTCCACGTTGATGGTGAATTTGCCATGGTCTCTTCTTCCGTTTCTGGTCTTCTTCCCCTGGTTCCACAGAACAGGGCAAAGGGACTTGCAGTCGCTAAGGTTGGGGTCCTTTGAGGCACGGAGTCTGCCGCTGCGCCTGTATGGATGGTCTTTCCAGAGAGACTACCATTTTGATCGATTTCTATCAACTGGCTGTAGGCGCGTGGTATTGTGGCCTGCTCGTATGCATCGTGCAGCCCAGTTCAACCGCCTTAAGCACTGGAAGTGTTTGGTAGGGCTATCTCGCCCTCAACGAACCACATACAGACCTGTCCTATGGGCAGTAAGGTGGTACAGGTCATGTCCAACCCCCCCCCCTTCCCCCACCGCCCCTCCCCTACCTTACCCTGTCCTGCTCAGATCACTACGCAGCACAGAGAGGCTCCAACAAGCATAGCTCTCAAAGTTGTCTGAGTACGCCGGGTACGTCCGACCTCCTCCCCCCCTCTCCCCCCCCCCCCTCGCCTTTCACCATCCTCTTACGACGACCACCACCACCTTATTCCTTCCCCATGCTTCCCGCCACGACAAGGTCCCTGACATAGAGTAAGCTGGCAGCTTTGCGGGGAGGATTGTTTAGTGCCAGCTAGCATGAGCTGGACTCCAGTTTTACAGTTTAGTGCAAGTTATCGTGAGCTAGACCCCAGTTTTTACAGTTTAGCGCATGCTAGCATGAGTTAGACTCCAATTTTACAAGTTTCGTTTTGTCCACTGAAATATGTTGAAAGTTTGAGAAATTACCGAATTGTGTTGTTCAACAGTCTGTCACATCGCCCCTTCAGTCTTTCATTACTCATACTGTGAGGTGATTTTAACCTGCGTGGGCGTAGATTTGTGACTAGCAGACAGACTCCTAGTTTACGATAGAATGCTATTCCAGAAACTAAAGTGCGACTAGTGTCATGAATTTTGGAAAAAAAAGTCAAGGATCGGGATACCCCATAACGTTACTAAGTTACTGATTACCCATGCTTGGCAAGTCTGCATACCGCAGCATTGTCTGAGAAAAAACATGCCCTGAAAACAGTCTTGCTTTTGTTTTTGGAATTTTTTGATCAGATGCCTCCCGTTCTGTTTATTTGTCATTATGTGCATTTTCACGAATGTAATATTGAATGAGTTTGGCAGAAACTGAATAATGTTTAGTATGTGGCTTTCATATGATCATTCATGTAGTTTCCGAGTTTTCAATTTATCAGACTTATATGCACTAGGGTGTGAAGAACAGAAATGTAGGTGAACGAATATTGTGATCATTGTGTTTGTGTTGGGTTTGTTCGTTTGTAGATATGTTTTATATTCTTCTTCTCAGTTTCTTCAGATTTGATGGATTTCAGTTCGTCCAGAAATGTAGTGGTTTGATCAATGTCATACCTGATTTTTTTGTTGCAGAAAGTTGTCCTTCAGGACTGTTGCCTCACTGGGTTATATATTTACTATGCACAGCATCTGAACAAGGACCTTAATTGTATGTTTGTCTGTGACATGATGCGTGTACGCAGTAAAACCACGCGCTGGTCTTAAATAAAACAAACACTGACTTTGCAAACAATCACCATACCAAGCACACGCCGCCACTTTGACCACTGCAAGCGTGGCGTAAAGATGACACTCAGTCAAAAGGCACGTAGTGCAAAGGTGTTTGTGAGTATTCTATGTTTTTCTCTTCCAGTTAACGCTGATTGCCGCCTTGTAAATGTTTAGGAGGCTTCTGCCCCTGTCTGGAGTTGAGCACAGGGCAGAAAGCCAGCCTCCTTTGCTGGCAGTTGTTGCAAGGGAGGTTTCTGATGTCACCCCCTCTGCAAAGAAATTAAAGGGTCCGGATCTCAGAACAAGAGTTAGAGTGAATAAGGTGGGTGAGTTCAAACCAAAGCTAGGGGAGGGGGGTGGGAATCCATGTCAAGAAAACGGGGATATTGTGTTGTGCTCTGGCACCGAATTGGTATTCTCTGTGCGCACACTGAAAAACAGGTGATGGTGTTTCTAAACATGCTCTCCTTATCCTTCACGGTTTTTTTTTTCTTTTAGTATTATGACTCGTGCAAGTATACTTTACAAGAACGAGATGGCTTTACAATTCATGAATAATTTAAAAACGCATTTCTAAGCAGCTTGGATGTTTACAAACGAGAAAATAACTAGGAAAAAAGTAAGTTAGCTTCTTTGTCTTGATAAACAAAAACATCACTTCAGTCTGAGGCAGTCCGTCTGTTTCAATTCATGCGTTGTGTATTAACACCACAATGACGATTTCGGGCAAGTTACAAATGGGATGACTGAAGAAAGGGAAGAGGCGTGAAGGTTTTGCTTGTGTGATAGGAATAGAGTAATTCTAGCCAGATACCAGAAACTGTTTTCTCCGATCAGTCTACTGTGTGATGAAAACATGATTATTCCAGCAACATTCCAGAAATTGCGTTTTCTCACATCAGTGTGTTATCTTTTTTTTTTTTTTTTTTTATCAATGGCTCCATTATAGCAACGTGATGCGTCAATGGTGTGAAACGTTTAGAAAAGGACGCAGATATGAACTTAAGTCTTCTGCATCTCGACAGTAACCATCAAGTCCATCTTGAAGCTGCCGATGAAATGTCTTCTTTAGGGCTAGTCGCATACAAGAAGATACAAAGAGAATGCATGAATACTGAAGGCATACTGGCTTTTGCATGTTTCAGCTTACACTCTCGCTAAGTTCAAGTGACCAGCAGTGGGCGGCGTATAACATGTACAAACCATGTGGACGTGAGCATGGCACATCGGTAGCAGATGACGTGGAATCGCAACTACTCAGATCTGAGAATGTCTTGATGATCAGTCACTTCTTCAGCGCTCTTCTCGTCCGCTCATCCATCCACCCAGTCCTTCAACGCTGGTTCACACCTGAAGTGTTATTACCGTGAATAGCTCTGTTCTCTGATTGCTAATATGCAATGGACATATGCAGCACAGAAAGACTGGTCCCAGTTATCGTCACCAAGCCTTCTTTTTCGTGCTTGCATTTCCTGCACATCCATCTATCCTCCCCCGTGTCCTGCCCTACCAAACTTCCCAGTTTCAGCAGACAGTTTGTTACCAGTTCCTCATGACTAGACTGGCAGAATCCCTGACTGGTAGCTCCCAGGTGGAAGAAATTTCGGCAGGAGAGACTGCAGCAGGTGTGTAGTTAGATGCCAGCATTGCTGCCTTTATACCCTGGCTCAGCTAAAGGGTGGCCAGGCCACAGTTAGATCATGAATCACGGATACCTTTGGCTGCAACCTCTCCTTTCTTTCTTTTCTTTCTCTCTTATTATCATTTTTGCCACTGAAGGAATGTAGATATGCGCCTTCAGGATTACCAGGTGCAGTAATGTCACGATGTCTCAGTAATGTAATGTCTTAGAACAGGATGTCATAAGTCTTATTTGCCTCGCACCAGTTGTTAAAACAGGAAATGTACAAGTTTGGAAGTTACTGTTGTACATCCTCAACAAGTTGTTGCTGAAAATGTCCGCGTCGTTTCTGATATTGTCTTTAGTGCCTTTGTTTTCAGAAATTGATAATTGTTTTAGAGATAATTGGCATGTGTTCCTACAAATTAACTGGCACCAATCTCAATGGCGAGATTTTTGGCTTGGAACCAGATTCCAGCAATACGCTTGCTTGAGGGATTTTTCTCTGTTCCAGCGATGTGGGCATCTTCTTTTCTGTTTTTGTATGGCACAGTGAGTTTTATTTAAAAAAAATAAACACTTATTTTCATAGTCATAGATGAGTTTTGCATCCAGTCTAATACCACTCTTGGGAATTTTCTTTTCCGAAGATCTGTTGTGCATTTATTATCAGTCGCATCCACTTCATTCATTCGTTCGTTTCCTCTTCCACGCTTCGAATGCCACAGCTGTTGCTGACCATGGTTTGCTACTTCTTTTCCTACAGAATGTTTATGCCAGTGACGTGGCCATTCCTGCAGCAGTACTGAGTGCATCTAAGATATATTTTTAAACTCTTGTGTGTTACCGTAGGCATGTCTGACCAATGAACAATTACGGGGTTGATGGGCTGAAGTTACAACAAGGAAAAACATGTTTTTTTCTCACAAAAATGTCTAATGAACCATGCTTGCAGTCATTCGATGGACGGGCAGTAAAACGCTCTACTCTTTTTTGAGGTCAGATAACAGTGGTAACTGATCCAAAGTATAAATAAAGTGGGTTTCTGCGACAATGACTTGCCTCTGTCAGGTTCACAGAAATGTTTTTGATTCAGTATTTAAATTGAGGCTCGCGCGCGTGCACGCACGCACACACACACGCACACACACACACACACACACACACACACACACACACACACACACACACACACACACACACACATGTCTGTCAACACGTGAAGAAAGAAGAGCCCCTGTCATGTGCGAAACGAGAGAACACACAACAACAACATATATTGATTATTTACCTCAGTCAAATCCGGATTGTGGACCTGCTGATCCAGTATTGCTAGTGAGATTGGTGTCTTGCACACTGAAGTCAGGCCCTCTTGTCTCTACTGCTAGGAGGGATCAAATTCTCAATGGCTTAAGAAACCTGTTGGACATAACATGCGCAGTAATGATCTAAACAAGTTGATTTTCTCATTAAAAAAATGACGGAACCGTTGTAGTCTTGAATCGGTAAACAAAGACAAACGAAGGAGCGGACATTCCAAATAGATGTCAAAAACGCACCCCACCTTCTGTTCCACCCATAGATATTTTTTTTTTTTAAATTGCGTGTCCAGCAGGCCATGTAATAAGCAGCGACTGTGGTATTTGAGGGCTGTGTATGAAAAACTCTCTGGTCATTTGTAGGGACTGTCATGCTTGATAACTGCGAAGGTCAATGGCTTGTGGAGACTGATGGTGCAGTGACCTTGCAAACAACTTTGGCCATGGTGCATCACGGTCACTGGATGGACAGTCATCGGACCATCTGTTGATTAATCTGGTCCAACGTGTTTGAAGCAACGCGGAGTTGCGTGATGTCGGGATATGATCTACTTGTTTGTATTTGATTTCCCCTATTTCATTAGGTGGCATTGGAGACGAGGGGATCACATGGAAATCCGATAATGAAGCTGATCCTAAGAAGAGACACCTTCATCCCTGCTGAAACTTCTGTGGATCGCCTTTTGGCACGCGTTGTCTTCGATTCCCTTGGCTTTGCTGGGATGCTTTCAGGATTCCTTTGGCTTCCTCTTCTTCCTTTCTGCCCATGTCTTTTCCCCCTCTCCATTTCACCTTTGACTACCACTTGGTGTATGTTGATTCCAGTCCCTGCTGGCTGGTTGATGTGCATTGTGTTGTTTTTCTTGAGTTATGGTTTTCTTTTGTCACTTTTAGTGCTTCCCGAACTTTTCCATCTTCTGCCAGTCTTTGGCTTGGGCTGAGTGGATTTCACAACCTTGGATTTTGAGTTTTCAAGTGTTGTTAGTGAAACCTTGTTTTTTTCCACTTGTTCTCTCCCGAGAATGCATTTAATGCGCGTCTTCAGATTACACTTGCGATGTACGTGAGAGCAGACGAGACAGTTCTCTGTGTGTCTGTGATGGGACATGAAGCCAGTTCTCTGTGTGTCTGTGATGGGACATGAAGCCATTTCTCTGTGTGTCTGTCATGGGACATGAAGCCAGTTCTCTGTGTGTCTGTGATGGGACATGAAGCCATTTCTCTGTGTATCTGTCATAGGACATGAAGCCATTTCTCTGTGTGTCTGTGATGGGACATGAAGCCAGTTCTCTGTGTGTCTGTGATAGGACATGAAGCCATTTCTTTGTGTGTCTGTGATGGGACATGAAGCCATTTCTCTGTGTGTCTGTGATGGGACATGAAGCCATTTCTCTGTGTGTCTGTCATGGGACATGAAACCAGTTCTCTGTGTGTCTGTGATGGGACATGAAGCCAGTTCTCTGTGTGTCTGCGATGGGACATGAAGCCAGTTGTCTGTGTGTCTGTGACAGGATATGAAGCCATTTCTCTGTGTGTCTGTGATGGGACATGAAGCCAGTTTATCTATGTGTCTGTTATGGGACATGAAGCCATTTCTCTGTGTGTCTGTCATGGGACATGAAGCCAATTCTCTGTGTGTCTGTGATGGGACATGAAGCCAGTTCTCTGTGTCTGTGATGGGACGTGAAGCCAGTTCTCTGTGAGTCTGTCATGGGACATGAAGCCAGTTCTCTGTGAGTCTGTGAGCTTTGGCCCGTGTGGATTCCACAGTACTAGTGCTGACGTTTTATGTTCGCAGAGGTAAGAGAAGTTTGACATGAACGAGATCTCCAAGCACCAGACTTTATAGTCACCACAGAGAAAACATTGAAAGACACTATGATTCTTTACCTGCATGCGTTCTTCTGCCAGTGAGGTGATTGTGTTTCCCTTCCTTGCATCTGACAAGGATTCATCATGCCATCTTGTAAGATTCTTGACTTTTTTTTTTCTGTCTCTCTTAGAATATGTTTACTGGATACAGTAAACGAACTGTTTCGGCTATCGATCGTTTCTACATTGTTTAGCCCCCCGTTATTTCTTTGGTTTGAAACGTATTTGGTATGAGGCGACAAGGTCATATAACGGCTTCAATGTGTTTGCATTTTTCACCTTCGTTGGTGAGAAGCACTGTTGTGTCATCTACGA
>JADBJO010003756.1:105000-122500 GCA_016801955.1 Conus betulinus
ACGTCGGTCAGCAGCTATGTTGGCTGGCACTGCTTGTTTCAGGTAGGTGTGTGTGTGTGTGTGTGTGTGTGTGTGTGTGTGTGTGTGTGTGTGTGTGTGTGTGTGTGCGCGCGCGGGCGTGTGTGTGTGAGTGTGTGTGTATGTGTGTGTGCGCGCGAGAGATAGAGAGATAGAGTGTGTGTGTGTGTGTGTGTGTGTGTGTGTGTGTGCGTGCGCGCGCGCGTGTGTGTGTGTGTGTGTGTGTGTGTAGAATTACAGATAAACGTGTACTCTAGTATAAGTTTTTTCTCACTTTCCCTTGGTATATATCCCAGGTTAGGATCTACTAATTGATCATATCATTCGCGTACTCATGTATGAGTTTTTCCTCGATTTCTCTTAGTACATCCCAGCTCAGTGTTTCCTCAGTTGATTATAACTAACATCGTCTGTCGTTCCGGCGCACGCAGTTCCCTCCCCTGACTTTCATTGTTTTTTTTTTTTCTTCTCATCTCTTTCCTTCTTTCCTATACTTGTTTGTCTTCCCTTCATTCTTCCTATTCATAGTATTACAACATTTCAGCTGCCAGTGTTGGTTTTTCAACCATTAAAACAAACAAACAAACAAAAAAAAAAACCAAACTACTTCTGCAAATTGTACTTAAAAAGAAAACGTTGTGTTTTTTTTGCTTTCATGACACTGACACTGTCCTTGACCTTGACCTCGAGGTGACTGTGACCTGCTTTCAGCGTCCTTGGAGTCCAAGGGCACCATCATCAGCGTCGTCGTGGCTATCACCAGCAAGCTGTTCATTGCTAGCGCCTGGTGCTGTATGCAGACCTTCACTGTAGAGCTCTATCCCACTGTCATCAGGTGAGTGCTATTGGTCTGGCTCTGTGTGTGTGTGTGTGTGTGTGTGTGTGTGTGTGACTGACTGGCTTGACTGACTGGCTTGCTGGCCGGCTCTCTCTCTCTCTCTCTCTCTCTCTCTCTCTCTCTCTCTCTCTCTCTCTCGTACTTTATTGTATGCGTACATCTTTTAACCTTAGGTCAGTGTCATAACGAGAGAGAGAGAGAGAGAGAGAGAGAGGAGACACACACACACACACACACACACACACACACACACACACACACACACACACGCACGCACATAGATGAAAGCTACTACATACAGATATCAAATTGTAGATGACCTAGATAGCACGTATACATGTGCATTATTACAGAATTGTATTGCTCAGGGCGTGTTATTTATACGGTATATCGAAAGTAATGTATATGCTTTTGTGTGTTGGTGATTCTTATACAGTTTTCTCTTGACAGTCATTTCTATCGTTTGCCAGTGCACACATCTAAACATATCATTTTTACGGCCCTTTACGAGATTCAACATGCATGTATACTGATGTGTACTTTATTACTTCTAGTATGTCGAGAGCCAGCAGTGCACTGCATATTTTTGTCTTGGTTTTAGAAAAAAAAGCATATGATTGATACCACTTACGTACTTGAAAGATTCATGTTTAATCGGATTCGTCACATTATTGGCATCAGCCTCTGATGCCATTGCACCGTTTCGGATGGTAATGCGGTCATAAGACGAATCTTTGTCTGACACAGTGGTAATGCGGTGATAAGACGAATGTATGTCCGACGTGGTAAATCAGTTGTCCATGTTGCTCGCGTATCATTTCTGTCAACAACTCTGGTTACTTGTGAGTCAGGATTAGCTGGTTCATACTACAGTTTGAAAAGATGCAACGCTCTCTCTGCTCTCTCTCTCTCTCTCTCTCTCTCTCTCTCTCTCTCTCTCTCTCTCCCAAGGTGGTTATCTTTTTACCCGACAATGTTCCGTAGGCGTGCTCATCTCTGCTGGTCTAAGCAAGAGCCACGGAACCAATTTTAGTGAAACTTGATGGAAAGAGACGAAATATTTAATGCGAACGAAAAAAAAGCGGACCGCTGATCGATTCAGCAATGGCGTCCGAACCGGGGAGTTAAAAGGGCAAACCCCCACTCCCCCTCCGCGTTTTATAGACATTTGGAAAAGGAGAGAATATGCCCATTAAAGATGTGGAAAGGGACAGTTTTCGCTACTCTCACTTATACAAGAATTTGTCGGCAACGCCCTCTCCCCCCCCCCCCCCCCCCCCCCCCGCCACACACCACACACCCCCCACCCCCCCACCCCCCCCACCCCCCCCCCCCCCCCCCCCCCCCCCCCACACACACACATTTCATTCAAGTTGGTTAGACCCCCGTTAAAAGTACCAAAAGGTGGAGTCCCCACCCCCCCCCCTGCCCCACAGTTCCTGGAACCCCCCCAGTTTTCCTACCCCCCCCCCCCCCCCCCCCCCCCCCCCCCCCCCCCCCCCCCCCCCCCCCCCCCCCCCGCTTTTGTATACAAACCCCCTCACACATATGAACTTTACATCTTGAAAATCTGAAAACAAAACAGTTTTAATTCAAGTTGGTTCCCCCGATGCAAAGTACCAAAAAGGTGGAGTCCCCCCCCCCCCCCTGCCCCCACGTTCCTCACCCCGCCTCCTTCGCGTCTGCAAGAATTCGGATACCCCCACTCCCTATCCCCCGTGCCCCGCTTTGTAAACATTTAGTCAGTTTCAGTTCAGGCTGCCTCCATCCCCCCCCCCCCCCCCCCACACACACACACACACCTCCATCCCCTAAGTAAAACATTAACAGGGAAAATGCTCCTTTCTCATCGGGTTTTTTTCTTTTTCTTTTTTTTTTCTAGAAGTTGGACTCCCTTCCGCTGTCTTCCACCCCCCCCCTCCACCCCCCTGCTCCCCTACCTCTACAACCCCCCCCCCCCCCCCCTCATGTCCCGCCGCTTTCATGTTTAGATGAAAGACTGCTTTGATGTGTCCAGCGCCAACGCTCAGCGACATTTTGATAAATTTTCCATCCAGCACGAACAAAGTTACTCTTAAAGAGTTTATAACTATTTTTCAGCTGACACGATTTTCATGGAGTATTAACAGTTTATACCGCTAATGATGTAAATGTTAACGATTCGCATTTTCAGTGTCTTATTGAAAGAAAAAAAAAAAAAAAGAAGAAGACACGGGAAGTAGTTCTTTCAGTGCGTGCTCCTCGTATTACTTCCCCTGGCGGAATAGGAATAAGAAAACTGAAAAATTCATGCGTCAGTGACTTACTATCGTATGCGATAGTAAGTCGCGGACGCATTTTTTTCCCACATCTTTTAAATAGAGCACCGATAAGATGTAAAAGCAGCCGTGCAAGATACATAAGAAAAAAACAAATCTAGTGACTGCAGAGCGCGTTACATTATTATCATTATCATTACTATTATGACTACTTATACAGCGCCTGTCCTCGGCTAGAGACCAAACTCTGAGCACTTTACAATCCACCCTCGTTTGCACGACAGACTGCTTACCTTGGTAGTGCCGACTGAAGAGCTGCCAGCTAGCGCTTTTTATTTAGTCGTTTCCCGTGTCTTCAATCAATATCGTTTACTCAGTTTCTTTACTTACTTCATTCTTTCCATTTCTCACTCGGGGTGCATGCTGTGTGTAACGTGTCATCCATACAAACGGCCAAACTGGCCTTCTCTTCCGAGAGTTGGTGATGGGATTTTACGTGTGTACAAGATGTCATGTGTGCGTTCACACACGGAACCTCGGTTTATAGTCTCATTCGAAGGACTGTATGGGAAATAGAGTCAGAACCAATGTTAACTCCGAGGGAAGAATCCCCCTGTACTGAATCGGCCCGGCGGAGATTCGAACACACAAACCCCAGGATCACCAAGATTACGAGCCGGCGTACTATCACTGAACTATTCCCGACCCCTATACTCCATTATCTTAGAGAAGTTACTTTTTTGTAAAAAAAAAAGTTGGAGAGATCTGAATGACGTTTTCCCTAACACAAACTTTTTTTTTTTTTTTTTTTCTTTTTTTTTGCTGTACCACCCTCTGCGCCACCTCAGAGGCAGTGCACCTACGCCGCTCATTCCGACACCCCGTCCACCACAGCACAGCCCGGTCGGCCCCGCCGCAGCCCCGGCACCGGCAATCTACAGGGAACAGTCAATGTCAAGTCGTCAAGAGGCAACCCACCGGAGGAGACACTGCACTGCTGCCGAGTCACTTCGGTGGTATTCAGTGGCGCCTGTTCTGATCTAACATACGCAGGACACCACCTACTAAGCTCCCTACTGACGACAATAATTGCTTAGTCGCGGAGCCAGCGTGAGTGAGCTCTCCCTCCGGAGGGCGCCACCACGTCCGTCCAGCGACAGCCCCCATGGGCTCGCCGATACCGGTGATCCCGACGGAACCAAACCAAGACCACAGACGTGGAGAGGACATCGAAATTGAGGTCACCTTGAGAGCAGGGCATGGAGGGCCACAGAATTTGAGACTTTTTTTTTATGCTGATCGATGAGAATGGGGGATGATTAAGATGATGCTACGGATTTCCATTTCGGTCTGAGACTACATGACAGGGCTGTGCTGTACACTTCCTTTCATAATATATCCCGGCGTCAACTAGGCCCGAGAGATACAAGCACCTGCAGTGTTGGTCAGGAAATTTGAGCAACACTCTCAGAAACGCATCCATTAAGTGGATGAAACTCGACTGTGTGGTCCCAGTCTTCCCAACTGAGTCCGCAGCAACTCAGCTCTGGGTAGGAGCCGGTCGGGGCAGAAAAACCCACATCTGATGGGATTCGAACCCACGATCTCCCAGCCGAGAGTCCGCGACGCCAACCACTTCGCCACGGCGGCTGGTCCTAATTCAAACTTACCGGCAAGAATCTTTTTAAAAATGATAAAACGTGACAACAGTAATGATACTCATCCTGAAATGTTACTGAGCACTTTTTGCCTGAAGATCAGGTTTGGGAGATGCGGAATGAAAATACCGGTGTGAGCATATGAACAGAACATAGTATACTTTCTGCCCCGACCGGCTCCTACCCAGAGTTGAGTTTGCTACGGGCTCAGTTGGGAAGACTGGGACCACACAGTCGAGTTTCATCGACTTAATGGATGCGTTTCTGAGAGTGTTGCTGAAATTTCCTGACCAGCACAGCAGGTGTCTGTATCTCTCGGGCCTGGTTGACGCCGGGATATATTATGAAAGGAAGCGTAGAGTACAGCCCTGTCATGCACTCTCAGACCGGAATAGAAATCCGTAGCGTCATCTTAATCATTCTCATTCTCATCGATCAGCATAAAAAAGACTCAATTTCTGTGGCCCTTCATGCCCTGCTCTCATGGTGACCTCAGTTTTGATGTCTTCTCCTCGACTGTGGCATTGGTTTGATTCCATGGAGTCACCGGTATCGGCAACTCCGGAGGGAGAGCTCACTCACGCCCGCTGTGCGACTAAGCAGTTATTGTCGTCAGTAGGGGGCTTAGTATGTGGTGCCTGTGTATGTTGGATCAGAACAGGCGTCACTGAACACCACCGAAATGACTCGGCAGCAGTGCAGTGTCTCCTCCGCTGGGTTGCCTCTTGACGACTTGAGATGACTGCTCCCTGTGGATTGCCGGTGCCGGGGCTGCGGCGGGACTGACCAGGCTGTGGCTGTGGACAGGGTGTCGGAATGAGTGGGCATGGGTGCACTGCCACTGAGGTGGCACAGAAGATGGGACAGCAAAAAAAAAAAAAAAAAAAAAATGACAGAAGATGATATACCATTTACATCGTACACACGTCGACGTTTTCCTTCTCTCCGAATCCAGACCTGATATTGCTTGATCCTAAACTGAGAGCTTATGATAACTGTCTAACAACACTCCAGTCATTTTCGTCAATATCCTCAAGGCGGAACGTATCTTTGTTATTAAATGCATTTGCTGTTTTCCGGGTAGGTTTTTTTTGTCAACTTTGTAAGTATTTGTTTTATAGGGTCTGGTAGATTCGATTTCTTTTTTTGACATCTTCAACAGCAAAACTGTATTTTTTTTTTTTTTTTTTTTTTTTTCACTTGAAAGGCAAACCTTAGATATTTGAAAGTGAGTAGATACGTTTGATTTAGATCGACCAAGCTTGGTTAGATGGTTCTGACAGGACTGATGGATTGTCTGACAGATTGGCTGTTTCATTATTATTTTTTTTTTTGACTGGGTGATTGGTTGATCTGCTGACAGGAGCCTAGGTGTGGGGGCAGCCAACACAGCAGCACGTGTGGGAGGCATCCTGGCTCCGTTTGTGCTGGAAATGGTGTGTGTGTGTGTGTGTGTGTGTGTGTGTGTGTGTGTGTGTGTGTGTGTGTGTGTGCATATATATATGTGTGTGTGTGTGTGTGTGTGTGTGTGTGTGTATGTGTGTATATGTGTGTGTGTGTGTGTGTGTGTGTGTGTGTGTGTGTGTGTGTGTGTGTGTGTGTGCGTGTGTAAGTGTGTGTATGTGTTTGTGCGTGTGTGTGTGTGTGTGTGTTTGAAGTTATGTCGGTGAAGCCTCGTCGACCACAGAGGACAAAAACAGACAGACAGACAGAAAGACAGACAGACAGACAGAAAATACAGACAGAAATGCTGACACATCAATGAAACGATGTAGTTTTCCTTTGAAATGGAAGGAGACAGCAGGGGAAGCGGGGAGGTGGTGTGGAAGGGGGATGATGGAGGAGGGGTCATTTCCATACTGCCTCCATCATGGCCTCGTGTCACCTATCTTGTTCATGTCCCTCTTCCCAGGACACGTCTGATGACGCGGTCAAGTGTTACGTCATCGTGGGCAGCATGATGGCCATCAGCGGATTCTTGGTGCTGCTGCTGAAGGAGACCAAGGGCAAGACGCTGGCCGACACTCTGCACCAGGACCAGAAGGAGGAGCTGGACCTTTGAACTCCGTTCACTGGCGTGTCTCTGCCTTTTTTTTTTTTTTTTTTTTTTTTTTTGCATCTTCCTTTCTAACCATTTATATCAAAAGGCTTCATTGCAACTGGTCTACAGACCAGGCAGAAGTCGGAGTTTTCTTTGTTGGTGTCTTTGGTGACGGTGGATGGTGATGTGTTTGTTTTTTTTTTTTTTTTTCCTTCTTTTGATTTCTCGTTTGATCAGCACCATTTTTGCTTTGTTGACTTCTCCTTCTCCTTCTTCCTCTTCTGCTCATTCTCCTCCTCCTCCTCCTCCTCCTCCCCCCGTTCCTCCTCTCCCCTCCTCCTCTCCTCCTTCATTATGATCATGATCCTGATCCTGATCATCTTCTTCTTCTTCTTCTTCTTCTTCTTTGTCTTTGCCTTTGTCTTCTTCTCCTATTTGTCTTTTCTGTTCTCTTTCCACCGTTTGTTTTTTCTCCAGTTATTTTAATTTGTTCCTTTTCTTTTTCTCTTTTGCTCGTTTGACATAAAAGTTTTTTTGCTGTTCGTCTTCTCCCTCCTTTGCCTTCGTCTTCTTCATCTTCTTGTTGTTGTTGTTGTTGTTGTTGTTGTTGTTGTTGTTGTTGTTGTTCTTGTTCTGTTTGCTTCTCTTCTTCTTCTTCTTCTTCTTCTTCTTCTTCTTCTTCTTCTCTTTCATTTCCTTCGTCTTCTACTCATGTTGTGTCTTCTTCCCTTTCTTTTATACTCTTGTTGCCCCCCCCCCCCCCTCCTTCTGTTCTTCTACATCTTTGTGTCTTTCCTTTGACATAGTTAGTCACCTGTCAAGTGTGTGTCTGACTACACCAGTTGAAATTTGTTTGACCCGATCAAAATTGTTTGACCCGATCAAAACTTGTTTGACCCGATCATCAGTTGTAAATTATGACCCTTTCTTAGAAGTGACCAGAATATTTTCTTGCTTGTTTTAATTGCCAATGTATATTTTCTAACTTCAGAATTTCTTTTTTTTTTTTTTTTAGATTTTTAATATTTTCATGATAAATTGGACAGAGGTAATCGTAGTACCCATGTGTTTATATAAACATGTTAACATTCCTGTATAATGTTGTAGGTTGGCGGATAGGTTTTTAAACTCAATTGCCTTAAAGTTTGGTCTCGTTTAAATGTGTGTTGTCGCTTTGACATTTTTGGTTGGCTGAACTATTGAGAGCACAGCTGGATGCGCCGAAGAAGGTCAGCTTTTAAGCTTGAAAAAAACAAAGATGGGATACACACACACACACACACACACACACACACACACACACACACACACACACACACACACACACACACGCACGCACGCACTCACTCACACACACACGCTAACAAACTATTTCCAGAACAAACGGCCCAGAATGACTCAGTCCACACACGCATTGCATGCACGGTAATTCTCAACATGCCAGTTTTGTGAAAATGAGACCATAAAATGATACCACACAAATTTCGAGATTCTAAAAAGAATGTGCCGGTTCCAGATGTTACATACACAATTCAGTAGCTAGAAATTACCCAGACTCTTCGAAAAAAACAAACCCGATTTATGCAATGCATACCGTGTTTACTCAATGAAAACCTTAATAATACAACAAAGGAGAGAGAGAGAGAGAGAGAGAGAGAGAGAGAGAGAGAGAGAGAGAGAGAGACGCTTCAGACACGTTTTTATTGACAATGCCTACATAGTCTTTATGTCAAGGGGGTGTACATTAATACTTGCTGCGCCGAAGAAAAAGTATATGATGCAAAAAACATAAATTGTAACGGGCGACATAATTGTTAATGATGAAGCTCGAAGCCATGTTGAAGAAAAAGAAAATAATGACGTGATTTTGCATCAGGCAAAATGAATATGTAGGTTTTTCTTTTCTTTTTTTTTTTTTTTTTTAAAGTAACAACATGATCAAAAACACCCAGGCACACATACTCACTGTTATAAACCTTTCCTGTACTGTCACATCTATCATGACCGTCCGCTTCATTATTAGCTATACTAGTGAAGAGAACAAAACCAGGTCATCAAGCTTGCGGAAATACATGAAAACAAAAAAATCAAACATTTAGAAAATCTTACCGAGCATTTCTTTTTTCCTGACATTAGATGCCTCAGCAACATACTTAGCCAGTAGAGTTATTATCTTATTGTTGTCAGAGGACAACAAGCTATATAGGTTATGATTTTCTGTCACAATAATATTGAAAAGTTGAGACTTCTGTATGATATCGTTATTAGCTGCACAACAGAATATAAAGTGATCTTCATTTTCTCTGATACCATCTGTACACATTAGACACAATCTTCTACCGTGCCATCGGAACTAAACCATCTTTTGTTTCGCATTTAGTCCAAGTGTCCCACTTCTAACTTTAGCAAGCATATCCCTGTGCCATTTGTTGGTAAAAGTCAAGAGAGAGAGAGAGAGAGAGAGAGAGAGAGAGAGAGAGAGAGAGAGAGAGAGAGAGAGAGGCTGCTGTTGACAGGCTAGCACTTGCTGAAAAGCATACATCCCCCACTGTGTCACAGTCTAGACAATAACTCTTCTCTCTGTCTTTAACAGTCTCTGGACAATGAATCTTCTCTCTGTCTTTAACAGTATACTTGTTTAATTATCCGAATGCATTTACACTTCTTTTCGAGCAGCTACAAAAGATATCCATAGCGGATTTTGAGTAGCATGTCTGAGCATCGGTGTGTGGCAAATAACAGATGGACGGTTATGGTAAAAGGGACTGAAATGGAAATAATTTGCTCCTACGTGAACATGGCAGCCTCAGAGTCCAAACGGAAATATTTCTAAGCATTGTGTAATGCTGTTGCCTGGAGAGATGATCTAATTAAAATTAACCCATTGTCTGCTACAGCCTTGTAAAGTTGCAGAGTTGAGAAGCAGAGCGACGAGGGTTGGTATAGGGATGGGTTGGTTTGGAGTTCAAAAAATATATATGTAAATATAAAAGCCAAATCAAAAAGAATGACACACACACACACACACACACACACACACACACACACACACACACACAGAGAGATCTACGATCTAACAATGTATTGACACTACATCATTGCGTGCTCCATTACACCAGACATAAAAGAATAATCACTTACAGCTCAAGTGTCCACAACAGCCCAACTTTTGAAGGTTGTTTGAAAGTGTATGCGTAGTTTTCTGACGTTAGTTCGGTTTCTTGTCAATGATTATTAGTAACATCGTAAGGAGTGGAATCAGATCTGCGTAACATGTGTGCGGACTACTCTGTGTCATGTTTCTCTGAGGAACAGACAGAAATGCACGTCGGCACCATTTTCATCTCTACTCAATGGACATATCACATCAGTGTTAGAAAACTATTTTGTTTTGATTACCGTGTACTGCCATATCAGAGAAAAATAAAATGGGACTTCAGTCATGCCCTTGGTTTACACCTCTTGTATATATGATTTTATCTGCAGCACCTCCCTCATCCCTCTTTTCCCTTGCTGTTATATTTTTAACATTCATAATGCATCGGAACATCTTATCATTCATGGCATTCTTTCGAAGTACAGGTCACTAAAGAAAAGACCTTGCTGTTGAATCAAACGCCTTTTCAACTTCACCGAAGACTACATACAATTGACGATGGCAAGAAAACTGCTTCTGCATGGTAGCTAAAGCAACTGTTTTTGATGCATGCTTGCCATTCATCATTGAGATTATTTTTCTTATGAACTCATTTTGTAAATGACAGTTAATTATGAGATGAAAGGACTATTTAGTGCTTCACATTATGGTTTTCTCTGTTTAATCGCATGGAACAATGACCACTTTCTAAGACAATGGCAACATCACCAATTCACTTCAGTTTTCTGGAAATATTCGTATTACAAAAAGCACATCAGAAACAAAAAAACTAATAAGAGATGCAAGATTTTCAAACGATTTTAATCAACTCTTCTGCCGTTTCATCAGGGTCTGCAACTCTTTGAGCTTCAGTGTCATTATTGCACATCAAACTTTACGTCTTGAGACTGAACCATGCGACCGGTGTCATATTAGTATGCGACTTGCGTCATCTTCAGTATCTTGAACTGTTTTCTACCTGTGTGCCTTTCTCGAATTTGAAAGTTTTGAAGTTCTGTCCCTGACAGACACGTTGTACACATGGCATTTTTAATCAATATTTCATGCTCTTGCTTTCTAATAATGCGCGCGCGCGCGTGTGTGTTTTTAACCGAATCCCTTTATGGACGCCGGGTGCTCTTTCAAAAAACAGATACCCTCTCCCTCCCCATGCTCTATGGGATATCTGTGCTGCTGATTTCCTCTTCTCTGTTACTGCCTATTTATTGAAGTATTTTTGTCTTTCTTTCTTGTGGTATACTGTTTTCCTGACTTTATGCTGAAATTTTTTTTTTTTTTTTTTTTTTTTTTTTTTTTTTTTTTTTACTGTTTTTGTCATCTGATACCGATTTATGATATACCAATGCTTTTCTTTCTTTCTTTTCTTGTGAAATCTGGCGATTAGATGGTCAAAAATGTACACACTATCCAGAGTGGTAAAAGTTGTACACATTATCCAGAGTGGTAAAAGTTGTGCACACTATCCAGAGTGGTAAACATTGTACACATTATCCAGAGTGGTAAACGTTGTACACATTATCCAGAGTGGTAAAAGTTGTACACATTATCCAGAATGGTAAACGTTGTACACACTATCCAGAGTGGTCAAAGTTGTACACACTATCCAGAGTGGTAAAACTTGTACACATTATCCAGAGTGGTAAACGTTGTACACATATCCAGAGTGGTAAAACTTGTACACATTATCCAGAGTGGTAAACGTTGTACACACTATCCAGAGTGGTAAAACTTGTACACATATCCAGAGTGGTAAACGTTGTACACTCTATCCAGAGTGGTAAACATTGTACACACTATCCAGAGTGGTCAAAGTTGTACACACTATCCAGAGTGGTAAAACCTGTACACATTATCCAGAGTGGTAAACGTTGTACACACTATACAGAGTGGTAAACGTTGTACACACTATCCAGAGTGCTCAATTTTGTACACACCATCCAGAGTGGTAAACGTTGTACACACTATCCAGAGTGGTAAAACTTGTGCACACTATCCAGAGTGGTAAACGTTGTACACACGATCCAGAGTGGTCAAAGTTATACACACTCTCCAGAGTGGTAAACGTTGTACACACACGATCCAGAGGTAAACGTTGTACACACGATCCAGAGTGGTAAACGTTGTACATACGATCCAGAGTGGTAAACGTTGTACACACTATCCAGAGTGGTAAACGTTGTACACACGATCCAGAGTGGTAAACGTTGTACACACTATCCACAGTGGTAAACGTTGTACACACGATCCAGAGTGGTAAACGTTGTACACACGATCCAGAGAGGTAAACGTTGTACACACTATCCAGAGTGGTCAAAAGTTGTACACACTATCCAGAGTGGTAAACGTTGTACACACTATCCAGAGTGGTAAAACTTGTACACACTAACAGAGTGGTAAACGTTGTACACACTATCCAGAGTGGTCAAAAGTTACACACTATCCAGAGTGGTAAACGTTTGTACATACTATCCAGAGTGGTAAACGTTGTACACACGATCCAGAGTGGTCAAAGTTATACACACTATCCAGAGTGGTAAACGTTGTACACACTATCCAGAGTGGTAAACGTTGTACACACGATCCAGAGTGGTAAACGTTGTACACACGATCCAGAGTGGTAGAAGTTGTACACACTATCCAGAGTGGTCAAAGTTGTACACACTATCCAGAGTGGAAACATTGTACACACTATCCAGAGTGGTAAACGTTGTAACTCTATCCAGAGTGGTAAACGTTGTACACACTATCCAGAGTGGTAAACGTTGTACACACGATCCAGAGTGGTAAACGTTGTACACACTAACCAGAGTGGTAAACGTTGTACACACGATCCAGAGTGGTAAACGTTGTACACACTATCCAGAGTGGTAAACGTTGTACACACGATCTAGAGTGGTAAACGTTGTACACACTATCCAGGGTGGTCGAAGTTGTACACACTATCCAGAGTGGTCAAAGTTGTACACACTATCTAGAGTGGTAAACGTTGTACACACTATCCAGATCCAGAGTGGTAAAACTTGTACACACTATCCAGAGTGGTAAACGTTGTACACACTATCCAGAGTGGTAAACGTTGTACACACTATCCAGAGTGGTAGAAGTTGTACACACTATCCAGAGTGGTAAACGTTGTATACACTATCCAGAGTGGTCAAAGGTGTACACACTATAACCAGTGGTAAACGTTGTACACACTATCCAGAGTGGTAAACGTTGTACACTCTATCCAGAGTGGTCAAAGTTGTACACACTATCCAGAGTGGTCAAAGTTGTACACACTATTCAGAGTGGTAAACGTTGTACACACTATCCAGAGTGGTAAACGTTGTACACATGATCCAGAGTGGTAAACGTTGTACACACTATCCAGAGTGGTAAACGTTGTACACACTATCCAGAGTGGTAAATCTTGTACACACTATCCTGAGTGGTAAACGTTGTACACACTATCCACAGTGGTCAAAGTTGTACACACTATCCAGAGTGGTACAAGTTGTACACACTTTCCACAGTGGTCAAAGTTGTACACATTATCCACAGCTGTCCTGTCTGCAGGCTTTAATTGCCGATACGGATTTTTTCACGTACATCTTGTGGCACTTGAACTTCTTGTTTAATTTTTGAGGGAGCAATAAGGGCATGGCGCCCACAGAGCTGCCTAATTGTATAAGGCGTATAATGCCAATGGTTTAGTTACCATGCTATACACAGTTTTTGGTGTGTGTTTCTTTCTCAGAAAGAATTTTTTTCGATATTCGGACGTGTGCGTGATGTGAACTTTGTTTCCTGTGCAAATTTGACGGATCTGGAGAGGCTCTGTATGGTCGGATAACAATAGTTATGCAAGTTGTTGAATAGAGTTCAATAATAGTTGATGGGCAATAGTGTTTAAGATGTGAACGTTTTTTGGTACCAGGTTATGCAAGTTGTTGAACAGAGTACAATAAAAGTTGATGGGCAATGGTGTTTAAGATTTGAACTTTTTTGGTACAAAGTTCTGCAAGTTGTTCAATAGAGTACAATAATAGTTGATGGGCAATAGTGTTTAAGATTTGAACTGTTTTGGTACCAAGTTATGCAAGTTGTTGAATAGAGTACAATAATAGTTTATGGGCAATAGCGTTAGAAATTTGAACTTTCTTTTGGTACCAGGTTATGCAAGTTGTTGAATAGAGTACAATAATTGTGGCTGTCTCTCTTTGAAAGATTTACTTACACAACCTCCTCGATCAGCAGGCTATGCAACAAAAAAAAAAAAGTGTGATCAAAAAACACATTTAACGTTTTTTTTTTTTTTAACGTTTTTTTTTTAAAGCATAGGTCATGCCATTCTTGATCAACCAATCGTCATCATTTGGCTGAATTTCTCCCTCCCCCCCCCCCCCTCCCCCCGTTTCTTTATATATTTGGCGTCTTATTTGAAACACAACTATCACATCTGCCCACAGCAATATCATATCTTCATCAATACAGTTGACAGGTTCAGCTCAAATTGATCATGGATTTTCGCTATATGTTAATCCACAAAATATGTTTTGTGTGCGCATGTTGCCATTGACATTTCTTAATAAACTTCCTTTTTATCTCTTCGGATTTTGTGCGTTTCTTATTTTTGTTGGAACGTTCATGTACAGTTCTACAGATAGATGATCACAGCCAGTGCACCTCCTTTTGTACAGATTGTACGGCAGATTCACAAGCACTTATCATTGAAATAAAAAGTAACTGGCATTCGTGATGTTTCCAGTCAACTGAAATATACATGAGATAGAGGATAAGCTGTCCAGCAGAAACCTATTGAAAACAGATCAAGCTAACGCTCTACACCTTGTCGACCAACACACCCTTGTTTTGTATTGTAATACATGATGTGTTGATGGTAGTTTTTTTTCCCCTTTTCTGCTTGTTTGTTTGTTTGCTTGATCCACAGACACGATGCGGAGAATATTGGTAGTATTAGCTGACAGATGAACAGCCGACGGCGCCCGCTACAAATCGCAAGGGTTTTGGCAGAATTTGGATCATCATGCAGTCACACACACACACACACGCACGCACGCACGCACGCGCACGCACACACACACACACACACACACACACACACACACACGCGCGCGCGCGCGCGCGCGCGCGCGCGCGCACACACGCGTCCGCGTGCGCACACACACACACATTCACACACGCACACACGCCCACACACATACACACACACACACACACACACACACACACACACACACACACACACACGAACACACACACACACACACACACACACACACACACACACACACACACACACACAAGCGCGCGCGCGCGCGCACACACACACACACACACACACACACACAGAGAAAACTACATGACAACACACAATATAGGTATACACTCGTGTAGATGTTATATAAACGCACTCTTTTTTTGCAAGAAAACACTTTGCAAATAAACAATGGCAACTTCACAACTACATCAAATATTCATTACCTAGGATAAACGGAAACTTTTAACGACAATGGGTTTATATATTATATTACAGGAAATCATCCTTTTGATAAATGTTCTTATTTGGGGCAAATGAACAGAAAAAAGAGTTCACTTTCAATGGTCTTAATTATTATGTTAAGATAGTCCCGCATTTTAGCCAACCATATTTCATGAAAGACATTCAGAGACTACGATTACGATTTATCCCCTAAGAAGAGGTGGGAGATGAGAGGGTGGGGGTGCACATGGAAAAGATATAGAGTCTCAAGAATTATTACACAACTATGTTAAATACAGACTTCTTCTCTTAAATGCTTTGTTCAGATATAACATAAGGTGCTTAAAAAAAATATTCTCATTTGTTGACGACACAAACGTAACAAGTTCAAACAAGCGAGGCTGTCTGAAATATTTATGTGGAGTAAATCGTTGTCCAAGATCACAAAGCTCTGAGCAAATGAGTACAAAATGAAGTTCACCTTCTCTTGACGCGCCACGTAATGGACACAGAGGATAATGATTCCTTGTTCCCCGCTGAGAGAGAGAGAGAGAGAGAGAGAAGAGAGAGAGAGAGAGAGAGAGAGAGAGAGGGGGGGGGGGGACCAAGTAGCACCTGCCTCACACACTAGATTTCTGAAAAGAGTGGAAAAGTCGTCTGCTATGTACACATCAGTGACAGTTGAATTTCTTCTTCTTCTTCTTCTTCTTCTTTGTTGTTGTTGTTTGTTGTTCTTCTTCTTCTTCTTCTTTCTTTCTTCTTCTTCTTCTTCTTCTTCTTCTTCTTCTTCCTCCTCCCTCCTCCTCCTCCTCCTCCTCCTCCTTCTTCTTCTTGTTAACAAATGCTAAACAATTTTGCTCCAAAGAAGTGAAGATCAACCATTATACACACCTTTATTCAAAGTTATATGTACCCGATCCTTCGGTCTCCATATATTCCAGCATGGGAAAGAGTTTGGCCGAGACGGCAGTGGGGGATGGGGGATAGGTGGGTGGGGAGTGAAGCGTGCGTGCAAGGGGCTATATAAACTGGGCTACAGAAATGGTTTCTAACACAATGCACACATTGACAGAACTGACCAATTTCTTTTCTTCTTGGGGAAGACAGTGAGGTATGGTTAAAACCAAGAAAGAAGGAGGGGAGGGGAGAAGGAGGAAGGTGGATGAGAAGGAGAGGTGTGGCGACATTCGGATCATAAATTACACGACGGAGGTATGCTCTTTCGTAGCAGTCCTGGTGTCAACCAGGTCGGACATATTCAGACATTTGCAGTCGTTGTCCAAAAGTCCGAGCAGAACTCCCAGAAAGGCATCTGCTGGATGGACGACACTCATCTGTGTAGGTCCATGATACACTGTTCACATTTGCTCTCATCAACGCAAAACCAGCTCTCCTGGAAGGAGTTTGTCGGGACGGAAAATTCCACCACTGACATTGATGGGTGTGTCGGGAATCCAATCCACGACTTTTAAACCTGCAATCCGTCGATATTAGCCCCTCTGTCGCAGCGCCAGGTGGCATATATCAACGAAAGCACCTCTAAATTTATAAGGCAGATCAAGAGTAAGATGTCTTCTTCTTCTTCTTTCTTTGCGAACGCCTTGGTCTACACAGCTCAGTCCGGCCCTTGAGATCAATAGTGCCGTTTTCTCCAGCTCGTGTAGACTGCCACAGAGCTTCGTCATTAGAGCTGTCTCTGTTGGCCACAGCTCTCTCCTTGTCTGTTCATGTAACGGGCATTTTTTTGAAGCACACACTCCGCTGACTGTTCTTCCTGCCACACAAGAACAGACTGGAGAAGACACCATCTTGAGCTTTCGGCGTAAGTGACTGTAAGGTCTGTTGTGTCCCGGTGCGGAGCCTCACCAGGACACTTTGTAGCACTCTGGACAACAGAGATGATAATCATCCTTGGGTGCCCTGGGCGTTGTGGTAGTCCGGATGATGCTTCGCATCTCGTTGTAAGTGATGCTGTTGTTAGACTGCTCCCCTTGAGCACCCTTCCTCGCCAGGTGATCAGCCAACTCTTTGCCTGGTATTCCGCA